>PVHY01025564.1:0-18257 GCA_004024945.1 Uropsilus gracilis
CCCGCCCACATCGCTTTCCCCTCGCGTGAGCCTCCCAGCCCGGCGCATCAACAAGTCCTCTTAGCTCTGCGGCCAGGTCCAGTGTGTGGCTCCAAACGACCCCCTCCCCCAGCTCTCGGCAGTGACCCGCCACCCGTACCCAGCTGGGCCCTCTGTTGCCATGACAGCGCCTCCCCCCCCCAGGGTTCCTGGTCTCCCCGGCACTGCGACCAGGCTACTGTCCACAACCCGCAGGTGAAGCGTGGCGCTGCCCTGCTGGGGGCTGCGAGAGAGCGACCCCAAGCCTCACTCTCATCTCCCAGAACAGCCACATTCAGTCCACACCTGCGCTCGCCCAGCGTCCGGTGCCGGCACGTGCCTCCAGGCTGCGCCGCCTCCCCGAGGAGTCGCCTGCCTTCGAGCCCCGGCGTGGCTGCCCCGCGCCCTGCGGCCCTGGGCCAGCAGTTTAGTCCCTTCCCCTGGCCTGCACCACGCAGATCGGAGCGGCCACCTCCCCAGGCTCCGAGCTGTCCCCTCGGCCTCCAGCACACGCTGCTGTCAGCACAGCCCACGATGCCACGCTGCCGTCAATGAGTCCCAACAGCCCACGGGAGCCACGATCGTGCCTCCCGGGCTCGAGACGTCAGGCCCTTGAGGCCTCGCAGAGACGCGCGCGCCCCTACCCTGCTGCCCCGCTGCCCCCTGCCAGTGGGCCTCGTGCCCCCAAGCCGCAGGCACCAGCCTCGCGGGCCCAAGGCGGAGAGGCCGGAGGAGGCCCCGCAGCCCCTCCCGGAGCAGCTCACCTCGACACACGGGCACGCACTTGCCCAGGCTGAAGAAGTGGGAGTGCAGCTCCCTGGTGAAGCAGATGTCGGCGGCCGCGGGGGTCCTGGAGCGGGACAGACACAATCACGCCTGCCCCCAGCAGGACGCCTGGCCCGTGGACAGCGCGGAACGGAGGCAAAGGAGGGCCTGCGGGGCCCCACCCCCTGCCCTGCCTGGACCGCCGCACGCCGCCTCCTGGGCAGAGCAGGAGGAGCGCCAATCCGGGCAGAGTCGGGTGAGGCCTGCCAGGCCCACTGCGGGGCCCGTTCCTCCTCACCAACGCATCAACTTCAGGTTCCAGATGTGGCGGAGTTTCAGGATCCCTGGAGGAGAGGGAAGGTTCAGGCCCCAGCCGGCCCGGGGCGGCTTCACGGAGCAGCTCTCCCGCCCGGCCCCTCAGGCATGTGGGCCAGACCGGCGCCATGGCTCCCCCACCGCCTTCTTCCGGCCCCTTGGGTGGCCCCCTCGAGTGCTCGCCAGCCCCCCGCGTCGGCTTCATCCCTTCCCACCTGCCCGGGGCAGCCGCCTTCCTCCCCGACATACTCCGATGCTGCCTATTCTTGGGCTTCTCCCTCCACCTCCACCGTCACTGCCACCGCGCCCGTGCAGGTGACCGGGTGACCTCCCCAACTGCGCCCAGCAGCCAGGGCAGCTCTGAAAGGCTCCCCACGTGCAGCGGCCACCGGGGCTCCCTCCAGTCGGACAAGCAGTCCCTCTGATGTCAGCAGAGGGGGAACTTGGGGAGCAAAGGGCGTCCAAATGGGGTCGGCTGAGGGCACAGACCCGGCCCGGGCCAACCTGCACGCGGGACGCAGGTCTTCCAAGCCCTGGCCCGGAGCTCCCGGGACCGCACACCCCACGCCCCCTGGAACCGCTCCCAAGAGTCTGTGGGGCCTTCGGCGATTTAGAGAGCGGAGGGTTCATCAGACCTGGTGCACCTGAGAAAGCGGCCGGGGGCTGCTGGCGCTGCCCCAGAGCCACTGCCTCCCAGTCCATCCCCGAGGGGGCCCTGACGGGGCGACGGGCCGAAGCCTCACCCCAGGACACCCCAGAAACGAGCGTGCCAGGACTACGTGAGGAGGCCAGTGAGGAAAGGAGCTTGCTCCGCCTCCGTGCGGCCCAGCCCCGAGTCCTTTCCCACCGCCCTGTGCCCAGCACGCCTTCTGGGTACCCCAGAGATGAGGGTCATCCATGCAGGACTGGTGATTGGAGACGGTGATGAGGGGGGTGGCTGGGCCTCGGTTCTCAATGAGCTCGTACAGCACCTCCTTGTTGTGGACGGTGAGGCGGTTCATGTATTCTAGGGGCGCAGAAAGATTGGGGCGCTTTGGTCTCCTGAGGTCCCGAAGGCCCCCAGCCCCTCTGCCCCGCCAGCGTGCCTCAAAGCCCAGCTCTGGCGGGTGTGGAGGCTGCCGCCCACCCTCCTCAGCTTCCGCCCACTCACTGGTCCAGAAGCAGCTGTAGGTGCCCACCAGGCCCATGACGACGCTGCTGGCCAGGGTCCAGGTGAGCGGCGGCACCGCGGGGAACGGCCACTTCACGTTAAGGGGCATCTCCTCGCGCCACCCCTGCCTCCGGGCGGCCTGCGGGGCCGCGTACGTCAGTCTCCTCAAGCGCTCTGCCACCAGGTCCCGGACGGCCCGCGCCACCGGGAGGCGGGGGTGGGGCGGGAGGCCACAGATCAGGGCGACAGTGGACAAGACCAAGGTCACCTCGCGGGTCAGGTCAGAGCCGGGCCGCGCCGGCCCGCTCTCGCGCCACAGACGAGGCGCCGCCGGGGTCACGGGCCGGGGACGCCGGAGGGGGGGAGGGGTCGGCGAGGGCAGCCGCGCGCCCCGCACAGCCGCCGTAAAGCGAGCCCGCGCCGAAGGCTGTCGCAAAGGGCGCGCGGGGCGCCAGGCGACAGCGGGGCGGAGCCCGCGGGCACATCGCCCCGCCCCGCCCCGCCCCGCCCCGCCCCGCCCGGCGCATGCGCGGTCCCGCGGTCCCGGCTCGGAGCCTGACGCGTCCGGGTGTGGGAGGTGCGCGCGCCGCTCCCGGTCTAGCCCGGGGCTGGCGGGGCGCTGTGGCGGCCGGGTCCCCCCTTACTGAGTACGGCCCATCTAACGTAGCGCCAGCCGCTCGGCCGCATTTTCTAGCACGTCACGCCACACGGGATGCTTCGTGCCTGCAGCGGCGGCGCCTGGCCGTCCTTCGCCGTTTCACCGGACGCCGCGCGGCGGAAGCCAGCCCGGTGCCCGCGGGCCCAGCGCGCGCCTCTGGCCTGCCCGTTCCACCCGCCGTCCCGAGCCCGCAGGCGTCGCCCGCCCCGGACCGCGACCCCCGCTGTGCCGGGGGCGACAGTGGGGGGCTCCGCGCGCGCGCCACGCGGCCGCTCTCAGCGCGTCCTGGCGGTGGCGACAAAGCCCTGGCGCCCTGGGTCTCCGCGGCCGGGCCCGTCCCGCGGGGCTTCCCCCCCACCCCCGCGGCTCAGGAGCGCGCAGTCGCCGCGGCGCCGAGGCCAGGGTCTGGACGGACGGCGCGAGCTCCTGCGGCCCCTACGCGACGCCGGGGCGGGGGCCTGGGCGCCGCTGCTCGGGGGCTGCGGCGCCGGCTCCTGGGCGGCGCGCGCCCCTGGCACGGGCAACCACTCATTAGAGGGCGGCAGCCACTTGGCCACTCTCTGTGACTCACTGCTGTCTTCGCCCCCCCTGCCCGCCGCCACCAGCGCGAGCCCCCTGGGGGCCTGGGAGGCGGGCAGGCGGGCACGGGGCAGTTCCCAGGCCCGGGAGTTCAGGTTCCACATGGGATCGCCTTTCCCACGATGTCAAGTTGCTCGCACACAGATGGGGCTGCCGGGTGTCGGGTCAGCTGGGCGCTGGGGGACCCGACGGCCACCTGGCCACAAGCCACCCGCCGCGCGCGCGGAGCTTGGCCTTCTCAAAACCCGCAGACGTCACTGGGGACCAGAGTACGGCCCAGCTGAGAGGGCGCTGGGCTGGGCTGGGCAGAGGCCTTGTCCGCTGGCAGTGTGGGCCGCTGAGCGCCGTGCGGGTGGCCGCCCTCAGCGCCGAGCAGTCTGGGGGCTGCCAGGAGCCGCTGGGGAGGAGGGCGTCCCTGCTCTGGGAGCCATGGGGCCCCGCGGCCGTGGCTAGCGGGGTCCACACGCCGCCTTTGCACTTTTTCGCCTCCCTGGGCAGTCGGTGCGTCTGCTCGTTCAGATAGGGCGGGGGAGTCCCCTGGGCGCCCCCCCACACCGACCACTGCCCGTGTCCTTCCGTGGGGCTGTCCATAGGGGCATTGGCTGACTCCCTTGCCCGCAGCGGCCTATGCTTTGGCATCAGTGACCCCAGTTACACCTAGCGTACCCATTGCGCTGAGAACTCCTCGGAACCCACTCATCCGCCCTGTGACTTACTGAACAGCACAAAGGCGCAAAGCGCAATGGGAATCTCCCACCGCCAGGGCCCGGCCTCCCTGCTGGGAAGGGGAGGGGCCGAGCTCCAGCCCAGGGCCAGGCCGGGCGGGGCCTGGCCGGGTGTGTCTGCGATCCCGCCTCTTCCTCTTTCCTCAGTCCTCTGCTGTCCAGGCCAGTGCTGCGCGTCCGTGGGGTGTCTGGTTCATTTAGAGCTGAGGCCGGCGTGGAGCCAGCCGGTCTGCACAGGTATGGGAGCCCCAGGCTAGCTCCGGCCTTGGGCATGGGTGGACAGGGAACCCTAGGGCCGGGGCCAGGTTGATCTGGGGAGCCAGGTGGGCTTGGGGTTGAGGCATGGAACAGCCGCCCTGTCCGGCTCCTTACCCTCGGGTCCCCTCCGAAGACCACTGGCCCCGAGCCTCCCAGCCTGTCCTTGCCAGACCAGAGCAGGCCAGCTGCCCCAGGCATCCCAAAATAGGCACCAGGGCAGGGGCCGAAACCAGTTCGAGTGACAGAACAGGTGGCTACAGAGAAACGTTCAGAGGGTGAAGGGGAGCCACGGAGGGCGAGAGCCAGCGACGGGCAGAGCTGCGCCGCGCAGAAAGTACCAAAGCACGAGCAGCAGGGCGGGAGTCGAGGCCTTGCACTCCTGACAGGGAGTGGGGTCACGAGCCGAGCCCCGAAGGCGGGGCCCGCGGAGCCGGAGCCCCAGCGACCAGCAGAAAGTCAGGGGTGGAGATGGACAAGCGGCAGGTGGCCGTGGGCGTGCAGGAAAGGGGCCCCGTCGCCACAGGCCCACGTTTGGTCTCCGAGCTCATCCCAGGGCGTGCTCCGGAGCCACAGGGGCCCGCTGACTGCCTCCGTGCAGATAGCATCTCGCAGGCCAGAGACAGGCGAAATGGGCCTCGCAGTTGCTAATGGGGCTGAGAGTTGGAGTCAGCCCTGCCCGTGGGGAAGTAAGACACTGGCGCCGCTCCCACGACTTCACAACCTGAGCCTCGGATGCCAGCCCGCTGCTGGGGGCCACCCCAGCCCCGAAAATAGGAAGCCAAGGATGCGTGTGCGCATGCTCAGCCGCGTGGGTCACAGTGACTAGGAGGTGGGAGCCACCGAGTGTCCTTTGGCTGCAGAGCCCACGATGGCGTGAGGCCCTTGAGGGCTCGATGCCCGGTGCCACCAGCCCGTCGCAAAGGCAGGCGCTGTGCAGGACCCTAGAGCGGCCAGACTTGCGGACGCGGAGACAGAAGCGGATGCCGGGGGCGGTGCCCGGCCCGGTGTGTGGGTGGCGCCGGGGACCGAGGTGTCTGGGCATGAGGCGGGCTCCGCGCGCGGCTGGTGGGTGTGCGGGCTTCGTGCCCTTCGTGCCCATATGAGCATGTTCCTCTGCAACCAGAGCCGAGCCCAGCTGGGAGCGCACCCCGGAGCGACCTGGATTCCTCCGGCGGTTGCCAGGAGCCCAGCCTCAGCCATGCACCCCCCGGCCGTGCTCCTGCTCCTGCTCCTGGACGCGGGGGCTGAGGCTTTTCGCATCTGCGCCTTCAACACCCAGCGCCTGACGCTGGCCAAGGTGGCCAGGGACAATGTGCTGGACGTCTTGGTTCCGGTAGGTTCACTGAGCAAAGCCAGGTTCCTTAGGCCCACGACCCAAAGCCCCCGGCCCTGCCTGTCCCAGAAAAGAGAGGGCATCAAGAGACGTGGCTGCAGAAACATTGAGTGCACTTTGCCTGTCATCAGTCTCAGTCTCCTCCTCTGTAAAATGGGCGCAGCGTGGGTGGGGCTAACACCGACCCTCCCCCAGGTCCTTTCTAGTCCCACTGCTCCCTGAGGGCCACAGCGTGTGCACCAGAACACTCTTGGCTGCTCCAGTGCCAGTTCTCCAGGGACACGGCCCCTCGGGACATCTGACACTGAGTGGCCCCACCTGGTGTCCGGCAGATCGTGGCTCGCTGTGACATCATGGTGCTGCAGGAGGTGATGGACTCTTCCGATAGTGCCGTTCGCCTCCTGATCCGAGAACTCAATCGGTGAGGAGCGCTTCGGGTCTGCTCGGGGCCCTTGTGGACCGTGGCACCCTGACCATGGGCTTGTCCTTTCCGGCCAGGTTTGATGACTCCGGGCCCTACGACTACCTGAGCAGCCCACAGCTGGGGCGGAGCACGTACATGGAGAAGTACGTGTATGTCTACCGGTAAGAGCGGCTGGCGGCTGGGCCCACGACGAGATGCCCCCGAGGGCCACAGGGCACGGCCCTCCCTCCGGGGCGCTCCTCCTTGCAGCCGTGTCGCCTCCATGCCGGAATCCCGTCATCTTCGTCTGGCAGGGCAGGCTGCACGCCCATAGGGGCCTCCCGCCCCGCCCCGCCCCGCAGGAGCCCCTGCCCCCCCCAGCAGCCCCTGCCCCCCCCGGAAGTGGGCGGCGGCTTCTGGGAAGAGGCCTAATTCGGGGACATCGTGGGCCTTGGATGGACCTGATCTCCAGAAATAGCCCTCAGTCCCTGGGAGAGCAAGCGGGGGGGAGGGCCTCTGAGGTCCGGGCCGGGCCAAGGCCGGGGCAAGGCCGGGCACGGGGGCGGTCCCGAGGAGAGGCCTGCTTCTCTGCGCACGTGCAGCTATGCCGTGTGGACTTCCCTGCAGGTCAGCGGGGCCAGCGGGGCACCCGCCTGGGGGAACTTGCGGCAGCCGCTCTACTACCTGCCGCAAAGCGGGCGGCCTGGCTGTGCCAGCCGACGGTGGCCGCACCCACGGCGGCCTGCGGTGCCGCTGGGGAAAGGAGCGAAGCGCTGCCCCGGGGTGGCCCGGATGCCCGCACCAGGGACACATGCCCATGCGCCGCCGCAGCAACCAGCCATGGAGACGGCTCTCGGGCGGAAGCAGCTCCGCGCCGCCAGGGGCTCGGGAAGCGGCCTGGATGGGCTGAGCCTTCTCTGGGGCTGAGAAGGAGCCACGCTTAGTCGAGGGGAGGCTGCCCGCTTGTCAATACACTGCTCAAGCCTGTGGCTGCCCCGCCCGAACCTCTGCGGAGGATGCTGGGCGGGGCGTGCCTGGCCCCGGGGCTGCTGCTGCGCTGATGTCGGCGCTTGCAAGCCAAGTCGGTGGCACGGGCCACCGCTCCCTGTCCCTCCCTCGCTCACCAGGTCCCGCCAGACGAAGGCCCTGGAGCACTACGTGTACAAAGATGAGGATGACCTCTTCGCCCGGGAGCCCTTTGTAGCCCAATTCACTTTGCCCAGCAACGGTAGGAGGGCGCTGCCAGGTGGGGGTGCGAAGGGGGCTCTGGCTGCTTCTGCAGCGCTTACACCCTAGAGGCGCCTGGGTGGCTCTAGGGAGCCAGAATGGTGGGAACCGCCCCCTCCCTCCCCCCCGCGCCCGCCGGGGCCTTGCAGTTCTCCCCAGCCTGGTGCTGGTCCCCCTGCACACCACGCCGAAGGCCGTGGACAAGGAGCTGAACGCCCTGTACGACGTCTTTCTGGATGTCACCCGGCGCTGGCAGAGCAAGGTGGGCGAGGCGGGTGGCACACGAAGGGTGCGGGTGGCCAGGCCTGGCAGCAGGTGGGCCTGACCCGCCGGCCCCAATCCAGGACGTGATCCTGCTCGGGGACTTCAACGCTGACTGCGCCTCGCTGCCCAAGAAGCGCCTAGGCGAGCTGCTGCTGCGGACTCAGGCCGGCTTCCACTGGGCCATCGGCGACGAGGAGGACACCACCGTGCGGGCCAGCACCCGCTGCGCCTACGACCGCGTCGTGCTGCACGGCCAGCGCTGCCAGGGCCTGCTGCGGGCCGCCGGCGCCTTCCGCTTCCCGCAGAGCTTCCAGCTCAGCGAGGTGGAGGTAAAGGGCTGAGGTGGAGGCGGCCCGGGGAAGGCCCCGGCCCGGACACGCCAGCTCTGTCTCCCCACCCCTCTCCAGGCCCTCAACATCAGCGACCACTACCCCGTGGAGGTGGAGCTGAGCCTGGCCGCGCGCGGCGGGCAGCCCCTTGGCCCGGCCGTGCTGCTGCTGCTGCCCTCACTGCTGCTGCCGCTCCTGCCGCCTGCGGCCTAGACGGCTGCCTGCTGCCTGCTGCCGGCCTGCCTGCCTGCCTGCCGGCTCCGAGCAGGCCTCCCTGCGGCCTCCGCCCATCCGCCGCGGCCACCATCCGGCTCGGGCTGGTCTGGCAGGCCTGGGCCTGGTGGAAGAATGTGGGAGAGAAGGTGGGGCACTGAGGCCCGGCCATGCCCCTCCCCCAGGGAACAGCAGGCTGGGGTAGAGGTGGGGCGGGAAGCCGCTGGTGGCCGAAGCTGGATCACAGGGCTCAGAAGGAATCACATCTGCTGTCTTGACAATAAAGCTCCTCGCAGGACCGGAAGATGGGCTGGGAGCCTGTTGTGTAGCTAAGCTCGGCCACGGCCACCGTGGCCGGGACAGGGACCTGCGCGGACTTGCAGGAAGCAGGGGGCCCCGGGGCTCACCGCCGCCCTGGGAATGAGCACCCTGGTGCTGCCCGGGAAGGCCGAACTCAGCAGCGTGCCGGGGCCCAGGCTCACAGGCCTGCTGCTCCAGCCGGAGAGCTGCCCCGAGGCTGGTCCGCGAGGCAACAGGTGCTGAGCAGGGCTTGGCAGGGCCAGCCGCCAAGGCTGAGGGGTGTCTCCTTCCAGCTCCACCTGCCGGTGTGGATTAACAGTGGGTGGGGCAGCAGGTGTGTGGGGACAAACTGCCTTTAGGCCCTCCAACCCAATGTCCAAGCAGGGTGTAGTGGTGGGCGCCTGCAACCCCGGCTACTGGGAGGCTGTGGCTAGGGATCACTTGAGTGCGCGGGTTCGAGACTACCTTGGGCAACACGGGAGACCTAGTCTCAAACAATAGAACCACATGCCCAGAAAATCAAACCTTTTAGCTTCAGAAATGGCTCCAGTAAGAGTGCCCACACTGCCTGGCAGGGCTCTGGTTGCTGCCTCCCTGGCTCCAGACCTGTTCCCAGGCCGCCTCAAGCCAACCACCAAGCCTACTTTTGCTCTTGCCCGTCTCCCTGCAGCTCCGTCAACAAAGTAGCCCCTGAAAGCTCCAGGTGGCTGTCAGCACCTCCTTGCTCTTTCTGCCCGGGGAACCGCAGGCTCACACTGCCCGGGGTACCATGGACTCAAGCCATCCCCAGCCTCAGTTTCCCAGGTAGCTGGGTTTACAGGCACGCGCCACCACACCCAGTCATTTTTCCGGAACTAGGTCTTACTGTGTTGCCCCGGGTGGGACTTGAACCACCATCCGCAGGTCCAGTTGCGACTCCATAAGCTGTTGCTTACAGGCACGTGCCACTGTGCCTGGCTTGCGAGCAGCTTTTTCTTAAAATGAGCCCAAAGTTCAGAGGTGCCCGCCCCCCCAGCAACACACACAAGGACACAGCCAGTGGGGTGGGTCAGCTCGGCCCTGTGATTTTATTCATGTGACGAGAGGGACTGACTGCACTCAGGAGTGCAGGGCCCGCCACTTGTCCAGGGGGCCGCGGTTGGGGATGTATTTGACCCCACAGCCATCGGGGATGAGCCGCTTCTCAGCCACCATGTCTTCAAACTCATCCGCATTAAACTTGGTGAAGCCCCACTTCTTGGAGATATGGATCTAAGGGAGAGATGAGACGGTCAGGCCAGGAGAATGGGCTCAGGAAGAGCAAGACAGGGGCCACTGCATGACTTACTTTCTGGCGGCCAGGGAACTTGAACTTGGCCCTGCGCAGAGCCTCAATGACATGCTCCTTGTTCTGCAGCTTGGTGCGGATGGACATGATGACCTGGCCAATGTGGACCCTGGCCACGGTGCCCTGAGGCTTCCCAAAGGCTCCCCGCATGCCTGTCTGGAGCCTGACGGGACAGCACAAGGCCAGGTGAGAAGGGGCTCAGAAAGGCTGTCTCCAAGGGCCCTTAGAGCAACCTGTACGAGCAACAGGCTGCGTACACTACACCGAGGAGGCTGCTGTTCGCAGCCGTTGCACACCGGGCCCCAGGGAAGAAGAGCGCGGTCGGCTTAACTGGCTGCAGGAGACTGTCGCCTCATGTGGAGGCGCCACCTCAAAGCCTGGACCTGCAAGGCAGCGGCTACGCCAGTCGCAGTAGCTTTTGGGGGGACTCTCTGCTGCCCACGTGCAGCCACGGGGTGGGCGTCCGTGGCCCGGCGAGGTACGGTCCGCGGAGAGCCCGCTCACCTGTCAGCTCCGGCACAGGACAGCATCTTGTTGATGCGGATGACGTGGAAGGGGTGGAGCCGCACTCGGATGTGGAAGCCATCTTTGCCACAGCTTTTCACCATGTACTTGTTGGCACAGATACGGGCGGCCTCCAGGGCTAAGGGAGGCAGCAGAAATCAGGACTTAGAGCCCTTCGTGGCGGTCTCACATGGCGTGGCCAGGGGCGTGCAGAAAGGGCAGGTGAGATGAGCGAGGCTCACCTTCAGAGGAGAGCTGCTCGTACTCATCTGACACCATGTGGCCGCAGAGGGGGAATTCGTCCACCTTTGCCTTCTTCCGCCCCAGGTCAAAGATGCGGATCTTGGCATCTGAAAAAGGCTCAGGCTAAGTGCATCCGGGGCACCGGGCGCACAAGCCAGTGCAGGCCAAGCGGCTTGGGGGCTCACCCGCTACTTACCAGGGACCCCTCGGCAGAAGCGAGACTTGGGGTACGGCTTGTTCTTACAGTACCGGTAACTGCAGGGAGTGGGAAGGGATTCGCAGGTCAGTCTGACACCAGATGCTCGAGGCCGGGGAGGGGGTGGCACAGACCCAGGCGGGGTGCCTTCAGCCAGCCAGCAAGTCAGCTCAGAAGCAGCACAGGCCACAAAGGGGCGGGGGTCAAGGGCTCCGCAGCTCCGGCCTGTGCCCGGGCACCTCCCGGCCACGTGAGGGCTGCCGGCGCCCCCTGCGGGGCGCACGGCGCTCTGGACACTTTCCCCGGAGGGGCCTCGGGGGCAGCGCGGCCGGAAGCGGGAGGGCACAAAGGCCCGGGCGCGAGTCGCGGCGATAAGGTCGCGCGCGGTCCGGACAGACGGCGCGGGCGTTGCGGCCGCGCTTCCAGCCCGAGCCCCGCACCCCACAGGCGGCCCGGGACCAACAGCCAGCCCGACAAAGGGGCCAGGGAGGAAGCTCCCGGGGCGGCCCGAAGTTAGCAAGGAGACGGAGCGCTGCGCCCCCACCGGGGCAAGAGCAGGAGGAGCGAGGCAGCCGCGCCCCACCCTGCGCGGCCCAAGCGCCACAGGCGCGTCCCTCCACTCCCCGCCGGCTAGCGTGGATCCGGGACTTACCACCGGGCGGGGCGGCGGCCCATGGCGACAACAGGATCCGAGGGGGGCTACGGGAAAATAAAGTCAGACCAGGAAGCAACGCAGGTCGCGAACGACTGGGGTGGGGGGGAACGACAGACGCAGCGCGCACTAGACCGGAGGCGCCACTACTCACCGCGCCGAAGGAAAAGAGGCGAGCGCGGGCCCGCGCCTGCCTTATATACGCGGACTATCGTCCCGCCCTAGGAACCATAGAGTCCTAGGCCGCGCCGGTGGACGCTCTACCACACTTGCCGACCATAGATGCATTAGCGCCCTGCGTCGGCGTCTGGGCGTGGTACGGCACATGCGCAGAATGGGGCGGCGGCCGGCCGGCGAATGGGACCTCGCCACATCCATGCGGGGCGCCCGCCCTCCAGGTGCCATCTTGTGGTCCGGGCTGTCGCTCCCGACTTCGCCGTAACTGAAACACATGTGTGCCGGGAGTGGAATGAACGAAAACGCCCCCTTACGCCAGTAGGGGTCCCGGGGGGCCGCGCTTGTGTCCCTGCGGGTGGTGTTCTTAGGGCTCCCGGGCCCAGCGGGGGGGGGGAGGTGCCACGCTGGAGCCACTCGGCCCGCGTTCCTTTGTGGACAGGAAGGCAGAGCGGGAGGTCCGGCCCGCGACCTCAGGCTCTTTTGCTCTGGCTGGAGCGCAGAGCCCGCTTTGCGAGCGCTCAGCGTCAGCCCCGCCTTTTCCGGAGACCTGGGGCGGGGCCTGTGCCGAGCCGGCCAGAGAAGCGCCCGACCGCTCCGCCGACACGCAGGGCCCTCGAGCCCCCGCGAGGCCGCCCCGCCCACCCTGACCCGGCAGGGAAAAGCCCGGAGTCGGCTCCCCAGGGTAACCAGGAGGCCAGGCAAAGCCGGCGGCGACCCCACCTATGTGACTGCACAACTCCTCCAGCTCTGGCCACGCCCCAGTCCGGCCCTCTGGGAGCTAGCTCGCCGGCTCCGAGCTCCCTCCCACACCCTCCCAACAAAGGGAATGCGGCCAGCGCCGGGCGGAGCTAGGGCTGGAGTCCCAGGGATCTGTGTAGCAGAGGGGTGTCTCCGCTCTTCTGCAGGGGACGGCAGGCAGCTTAAAAAACCTTCTCTCAGCCAGGCGTGCTGGCGCGCGCCTGTCACCCCAGATACCTGGGAGGCTGAGGCTGGGGATCGCTTGAGTCCGGGGGTTCGGGCCACCCCGGGCAACACAGCAAGACCTGGTCTCGAAAGAAAAAGAAAAGCTTTTTTTTTTTTTTTTTCCGAGACTAGGTCTCGCTATTTTTGCCCATGTAACCACAGGCTCACGCTGCCCGGGGTACCATGGACTCAAGCGATCCCCAGCCTCAGCTTCCCAGGTAGCTAGGATTACAGGCGCGTGCCACCACGCCCAGCTATTTTTTGGGACTAGGTCTCACTGTGTTGCCCCGAGCGGGACTCGAACCGCGATCCCTAGCCCCGGCCGCTTCATAGGCTGAAGCTTACAGGCACCAGTCACCGTGCCCAGCTCCAAAAAAGAAAAGCCTTCTCTGGCTTTTGTGACCGCTGAGCAGGGCGAGGCTGTTACTCTCCAAGCCCCATGTCACTTTAGTAAATGGCAGCAGGACCCCTGGGGAAGCGCATGAAGATGTGTGGCAGGTGAGGACAGAGAAGGTATGCAGTCGCTCCTGGAAGACCCAGCCTTCTGCTGTGCTCCATCCGGGACTGTGGGGCTAGGATGTGGGTGAGGTGGCAGCCACTGGACTATTAGGCGCACAGCAACGGGGCTCCACGACCGAGAACACGTGGGGCTGGGCACATGAAGCTGGAGCCCCGAGTGCAGAGTCACGCCAGTGACGGCGAGAGCCTGCTGTGCCACCGTCTCACTGTGTCCGGCGCGGACGCGGGCACCAGCTTGCGGGCAGCGCAGAGCTGCCACATGTCTGTGATAGGGGGAACCACCCCCCCTGGGTGTCATTGTCTCCTGTTTAAGATGGCAGATTTCAAGGAAGATACGCTAACGTGAGAATGGCCTTAATTAGAATTTCCTTTCCGAAAGATACATGGGGAAGGAAGGAAGGAGGAAAACAGGTTTTTTTTCTTTGTAAAGTGATAATAATCCAGGAGCTGTTCCTGGAGGGTGGGAAAACAGAAAGGAGGTATAAGGAGTTTGGAACAAAGAAAGGGTGTGGATGGGGTGGAGATTCAGAGTGAGCTTTGGTTTCTGCCATTTGGTGGGTGAAGATGGGAGCCATGTGAGCGTGGCCATGTGGCCAAGGCCTGGGGCCTGCAGCCTTTGGCCGGCCCGGGCTAGCCAGATGTGTGCTAAAGGCAGTGAAGGAGTTTGGCGATTTGAACTCCGGGTTGCAGTTTGTCTTGCTGAGTTTGACTTGTGTGGAAGAGGCCGAGCAAAAGTCAGGCCTGAGAAGAAAGTGAACTTTGCTGGGTCCGGTACCATGAAGTTCCTGCTACTACCTGGAGGAGGATGACAAGGAGAAGACGGCTGCTCCTGGAGCAGCCAAAGGAGCAGCCAAAGGAAGATGTCCTCGAGCACCTGGAGATGAGCTCTGACTGACTGGATACTGGTGAGATGATCAGGACTGAGAGACTGGGGATATTTGGACGATCTGGGAAAGGACTTTGGACGATGCTGAGAAAGGTTTTGGACAATGGTAAAGTCATCGGAGTTTGACTTACAGGCTTCTTCTGTAGTCATTAGGAAGTCACTTTGTTAGGAATAAATTAGTCTGCACTGATAGTTTTGCTTTGACTTGGAATTTTGGTTGAGAAGGCTGGGGATGGTGGAAAGAACCCACGCGAGTTTAAAAGAGGGTAAATTGAGGCAAACTAGTTTAAAGTTTAAACTGTGTTTCTAAGTTTCCCTTTTTAGGTCTGAAAGAGAGGAGGAGAGGCCGGGCACGGTGGCTCGTGCCTGTAAGCTTCACCCTATGAAGCGGCCGGGGCTAGGGATTGCGGTTCGAGTCCCGCCTGGGGCCCGTAGCGAGACCTAGTTCCCAAAAAATAGCTGGGCGTGGTGGCGCGTGCCTGTAATCCCAGCTACCTGGGAAGCTGAGGCTGGGGATCGCTTGAGAGAAAGAAAGAAAGAGAGAGAGAGAGAAAGAAAGAAAGAAAGAAAAAGAGAGAGAGAAAGAAAGAGAAAGAAAGAAAGAAAGAAAGAAAGAAAGAAAGAAAGAAAGAAAGAAAGAAAGAAAGAAAGAAAGAAAGAAAGAAAGAAAGAAAGAAAGAAAGAAAGAAAGAAAAGAAAGGAGGAGAGCTGAGAGAAGCTGGTAGCTGCTGTTTGCGTAGCAATAGAAGATGCACAGTAAAATGCTAAGGGACAGTTTGGAGCTGCTTCCTCGGGACAAGCAGGCTTAGGTGTGTTCAAGTTAAAGGCCAAAAGTTTTTTTTTTCCTTTGCTCCGATTTCATTGGGACGTGAACTGCGCGGATGCGAGCCAAACGGCTGAGCTTCCTCCCGCACCCGGCCCGTCCTAAGGCTCAAGGCCTCCATCTGTTGTTGCTGTTGTTGTTTTTGAGCCCAGGTCTCGCTGTTTTTGCCCGTGGAACCGCAGGCTCCCGTTGCCCGGGGTACCGCGGACTCCAGCCATCCCCAGCCTCAGCCTCCCAGGTTGCTGGGATGACAGGCGCGCGCCACCACGCCCGGCTATTTTTACGGGACCAGGTCTCGTTATGTCCAACTGGGCAGGGATCAAGTTGCGGTCCCCAGTCCTGGCCACGGGTTCCTAGACTGCCACCTACAGGCATGCGCCACCGTGCCCGCCCCGCCTCCCTCTGTTGTGAGGGCAGCTCCGGCACTGCAAGCTGGTGAATACGGCCACTGTTGATGTGACGTGGAGTGTTCTACAAGCCGCGTGGCCTCCTTGGACTGGAGCCCATCAAGTGGGCCCCAAAGAGTAACCCCAGCCCGTAACTCCAGGCTGCGGGTAAACTCTGCTCCGTGATCTGACAGCCCAGCAGCCACGCCGGGACAGGCTCGCTGGAAGCCAGATGTGCCTGGGCAGCGCCGGGGATGTGAGCTCGTCTTTGTCAGACGTTGCGTCCGGCCCCCGGAGCAGGTGCCATCGCCCCCGAGCTGCGGGTTTCATGCCAGCGGGGTCACTAGCTATGGAGGGCTTCAAGGCTTCAAGGACTCCGGCCCCCCGCCCAGGCGAAGCCACGCCAGTCCCCCAGACGCAGAGGGCCAGGCCGTGGCTCATGACACAGGCGGCTCGGAGGAGCTGGGGCTTTGGGACTGTCAGCTTCCACCGAGCCCCACCACAAAGCTGTCCCGCTTCCAGGCCTCAGGGGCCCCCGGTCGCGCGACAGCCCTGCCCTTGCCACCAGAAATGTGGCAGGGCTGGGCTCCGGGGAACGCACGGGTCTGCGTGGCCCTCGACCCTCCGGTCTGTGAGCCCTGCCGCTGCGGGGGGCAGGGGAGAGAAAACGCGGAGGGCCGTCCTGCCAGTGCTCTGGTCATCAGTTGTGACCTGAGCTGCGTATGTCCTTTGTCCCTATGTCCCCTGGGCACCCTCAGAGGAAGCAGCCCACGCACGCTGCCACCAGCCCCCACGTCAGTCCAGGGCAGCGGCAACGCCAGCCACCTGGTCACCTGCTTCGCGGGGCCCTTTGGCCCACTCGGCCACGGGGACAGCCGGACAACCGTGAGGCTGCTGCACGGCGCCCGGCCGCCCGGGGCGCGGCAGAGCGACCCGAAGCCCGCCTTTCGGGCCGCTCCCGGTACCGACTCTCCATGGCTCGGGCAGGAGGCAGGAGGCAGTTTGTGGACAGAGGGTGTGGCAGCGGGTTGGCTGGCGAGGCGGAGCCGCCTGAAAGCGCGGGGAGGGGCGTCCAGGCCGGAGACGTACGAGAAGGAGCCACTACCGTCCTCCATGCTGGCGCGGCCGGCCGCCGGGGGAGCCGGCACGCAGCGGCCAGGAAGCCGGGAAGGCGGCCGGCAGGGCGGTGGGGGGGAAGAGCTGCAGGGTCCCAGCAGGCGGGAGCCGGGCCCGTCTGCCGGCCCCCCCGCTTCTCTCTGGTGGCAGGAGCAGCGTCCGGACCAGGGCTCCGGGGCGGCCCGCGACCCCAGCCGGCGGCTTCGGCCTCAGAGTCCGCGCTGGCCCTTCTGCGCACTCACCGCCTCCCAGGCAGCCTGGGCCTTGAGACCTCGCCTTGCCTCGCGCGCCCAGTCACTGCCTCCTCTGACCCGCCCCGCCCCCACCCCCGCCGGGATCCAGGATTGACTCGCAGCCCCGCTGGGTCCCAGGACCAGGCCCGGGTTGGGCCTGGGACAGTGTCTCTCTGGCCTGCCCTGTGCCCTTCGGACACCTGCGCAGCCTGCCCGGCCCCCGCAGCACTCCCTGGGGCCCGCTGGCACGGCTGCAGCGGGGTCGACAACCCAGAGGCCGCTGCGCTCTGCCAGGCCCGGGTGGCGCTGAAGCCGCGGTGGCGCGGAAGTCGGGGCCGCCGGCGAGCTGAAACCATGCAGCAGAGCCACCGGCCGGCCTGGGAAAGGTGGGCGGCCTTTCCCGGGGCGGGAGGGGGGGATGGGAGAAGGGGCTCCCGCTTTGGGCGGGAAAGGGCGGAGCTCCGCTCTTACCTGCTCCCGGAGGCCTGAGGCCGAGCCCAGGTCCTTGGACGTGGGGGCGCCTGGCCCGAGGGGCCGTGCCACGGTGGCTGGGCCTGCAGGCTCCGTGCTCTGGGAGCTGGAAGACCGTAGCGTGGGGGCGCTGGGGGCAGCCGGCGGCACCGTAGCGGCTTTGGGGCCTTAGCGGCCACAGCGACACAGATGCCCGGGGCTGGTGCCCGCAAATGCCGGGAGAGATCATTCTCCTCCGGGCGAGGGGGGGCTGGGGGGGCTGAGGCTTCAACGCTGAAAAGGTGGGTGGGGCGAGGGGCGGGGCAGGAGCAGGGCCACCGCGCCCAGGGTTCCGGACACCTGCCCCGCACCGCCGCCGTGGTCCTCGGCCCACCCCTCAGCCCCCCACCCTGGGACACCTGGGACCTGGGGTCCCGTCCAAGACGCGGACGCCTGAGCAGAGCGGGCGGCGCCCTGGGTGGCTAGGGACAGCCAGTGGGGATCCGGGTCCTCGCAGCAGGGACGGCGGAGGCGCCTGGCAGACCCTCGCGGAGCTTCCGGAGCAGCGACACATGCCCGCCCTCCCCACGTGCCTGCCCGTGCACGCATGCGCAGGGCCACTTGCTGCCCATCCACGGGCTACTCGCCGGGCTCAGCGCTCTGGGGCTCCGGGACCGCGCCTGGTGGCTCAAGGTGCCTGAGCCGCGTCCCCCGGGAAGTGGGCACGCTGCCCCTGCCCAAGGTCCAGCAGCGGGAGTGGCTCGACCTTTCTCGGGCCGTCACCACGTCCAGCTTCGGAACAGCTGCGTCGGCCCGGAAGCAAGCCAGCGCCCACGGCAGCCACTCGTCCGCCCGCCCGGCACCTGCTCACCTGCCCCGGCGGCGGCCGCGGCCCGGTCCCCGCCTCCGCAGGGGCAGCGCGGGCAGGAGGCCCGTCCTCCCGCCTCCCTGGACGGGCGAGGGGCGTCCTGTCCTCCCCGCCCCCCGCCCGGTCCTGCGAGGCGCCCAGGGGCCTGCCAGCTTCTCTCCGAGGCGGGGCCGGCCGTGGGGGAAGCCTGGGGCGCCGGGGCTGCGAGGCCGCCCCCGCGGGCCGGGGCCAGGGAAGGGACCCCGATGCTGGGCCGGGCACCGGCGCGAGGGAGCAGCAGCCCGGCGTCCGTCCGCCCAGGGGGTGCGGCGGGCCCTCCGGCTGGCCGCAGGCTGCCCTCTGCGGCCACCCGTGCCCCGCCCGAGAGGCCCCGACGC
>PVHY01025565.1:0-18258 GCA_004024945.1 Uropsilus gracilis
TGCAACCGGGTGCGACCCGATGCCGCCTGAGGGGGCAGTCAGGGAAGGGACCTCACCTGACCTCCGTGGAGCCTTCAGTCAGCTGCTGGTGTGGTGGTCGAGGGACCTCTGGTTCCCTGTCGCGTCGCCGGTGAGAACCAGCCGACGTGCAGCGAAGCCCGCAAGCTGGGCTTCGGTGTGGAGGCTGCTGTCCGTCCGTTCAGGGTACTGTTTACCTGGAAGTTCCTGCTGTGTTCGCTGCGGGTCGCGGCCTGGTGCTTGAGAGGGAGCCCTGGAAGGCCTTTCTGGGCTCTTCCATCCAGCTTTCTTCCATGAAAGCGATAGATATAGATATCGGTAGGTATGTCGAGTACCGCTTATGTACAGGACACAGATTTTTGGGGACCCCAGACACGTAAAAACACTAGGGCCCTGTTGTCTCAGGACTATCCCTTCTTTTGGGTGCAGGCAGTTGATTAATGCCAGGAATTAGGGAGTTCCTCTCAGGCTGCCATTCGGACAGTAGGAAAATAAACCGGGGCCTGATGATGTTGGGTACTCTGACTTGACTTTACGGAAATGACAGTTAAGGACATGATCAGTGTTCTTTTATGGCTTCCACGATGCTGGTGGATATGGTGTTGGTGGAAACTAGAATTTTGGGGATCAAAATCTTAACATGCAATGTCAAATTGTGTTACCTTGTACCTGGAACCCGGATAACTTTTTAATATTAGCCATATAAACGTAATTCAATAAAATAGTGAGGAAAGATTTTGAATCAGTAACCAAGCAGTAAATTCACCATCGTTGTTGGGTCCTACTTTTTCTTTGGTTTTCACTTTCATGTGAAATGGTAAATGGTCATTTACCATGGTCATTAGAGGATTCTCATACATGATATAGACCCTTATCAAGTTTCTGGTAGTCTTATTTCAGTAAAGCATATCCTTTTACATCATTACTTTGTTCTTGTTCTTCAGGTTCACAGCTTTGATGAAAAGGGACATACCTGACTGGTGAGCAATAACTATCACTGACTTCTGTTTCTGTAGTCCCTAGTCATTTTAAAATGGTTTTCCAGTTTAATCAGTCAACATGGTGTCTTGCTGTCAATATTGGCAGTGGACTTTATACAATTAGTGAACACCATGCACAAAACAGATATTTATATAAGGGACAATGATACCATCAGGAGAAATGGGTGAATGAGGCTGCTGCTGTGTAAGATACTATGACTTTATGATAATCTGCATGTCCCTAGGCAGTAGAAATTTGGGGACCATTGTCATGTGATCCATCATGTACTGAAATTTTGTTATTTGATGCATGAGTAAATCAGTGAAAGAAGGGGTGTTACAACTAATACCACAGATTCAAAGGTTCTGTATCAACAATTTGGCTAACCTAAGACAAACTGATAAATTCCTAGAATGAAAAATAGAAATCCTGAACAGAGCAACAATAACTAGGAGACAAAAAAAGTAAGCAAAACATTCGAAGTAAAGAAAAGCCAAGGACTAGATGGCTTCACAGGTAAATTTCCATGTAAAGAATTAACTCTTATAACTCTCAGACTGTTAAAAGGGCTATTTCTAGACCAATATTGTGAGACCACCATTGTAGTGATACTGAAGCCATAAGAACACTGAAGGAAAAGTACAACTACAGGCCCACATCCATGATGCTATTTTCCTTAAGCTATCATTGATTGTAGGGTCTGTCACTTCAATCACTATATTGCTATCACTCCAATTGGCAGAGAAACAGAGGACCTAAGATCGAATTCTATGAATAGAAGAGGAAGAAGACCCTGTAAAAATATTGAAAATGAATTGTTAGTGGAATATGAGGAAAAGAAAGTATCAGCAAATGTTGATTGCATTATAAACAGTGTTCTACATATTCAACTTTTATACAGTGAGTTCATTTTAGCTCCCTGAATTAAAAAAAGTAGTTGTTTCCCAAAGCCACCTTATTACAGTATTTTGAGTTACCACTTTAAACATCTTTATGTTTATGATCTTTATGATGTTAAATATGAGTAGTCATATGGGAAAGAAATGTATTATTAATTTCATTACATTCCTGAAGATGGCAGCAGTGCTTTGCTAAATAAAACCCTGGGCTCTTTTCTCCAAATTTGGAGGTATTCTTATAAGCCAAGTAAATAGAAAATATTTTTCTGCATTCTTTCTCCTGGATTATGACCTTTTAAATATTGACCTCAGAGAATGTGTTAGGGGGTTTAATGTTCTCTTCAGTTTTTTCTTGAGGAGTTATATTGGGATATGTATGAGATGTGCTTTGAAGGTTTTGGAAGCATTCATGGAGAAGCCATCTGGACCTGGCCTTTCATTCTTTTTCCAATATTTGTAAGACAAAAAACATGTTTTCTATTCTTAAAAAAGGGGATATATATATATATATAGAGAGAGAGAGAGAGAGAGAGAACAGGAAGAATAAAATGTTAATTGCTAGGTTAAGCAATTAGAGATGATTACTTTCATTACACTATTCAACAATGTCCAACATTTCTAACAATGAAAGTGCCAAAGATATAGTAAAATATAGTATGTGTAATAAGTGTGTATATGTGCTTAAGAAAGAAAGGGGAAAGTTCTCAGAAATCAGAAGAGAGAACTTGTTACAAAGGTCTATTTCCAATTAGAAAAGTGTGTACCTCTGTAGTGAACCCTGCAGCTTGACTAGCCAACAGTAATTTAATCATGTCCATATACAGGCACATGTAGCATATTAAATTTTTTAAAAAATTGACTGTACTGTATATTACATTCATTGTCTAACCCAAGGTTCTCCCACCAAATCCTACTCACTTGTGCCCAACCCTCCCCTTATTTTACCCTCCTCCCCCTCTCTCGCTCTTTTCTTCAGTTCTGTTGACAGTTTAAATTTCTTCTTGTTTTCCCTATATCCCTCCTGTAAGTGAGACCATTCTGTATTTCTCGTTTTTCTCTCTGGCTTATTTCTACTAACATGATTCCTTCTAGCTCCATCCATGTTGCTGTGAATGACATAAATTTGTCTTTTTTGATTGATGAATAATATTCCATTGTGTGCATATACCACAACTTTCTGACCCATTCATCTGTTTGGGGGCATTTGAGTTGTTTCCATAGCTTGGCTATTGTAAATAGTGCTGCAAAAAAATATCCGGGTACAGATGTCCTTTTAAATGAGTGTTTTTGTATCCTTTGGGTAGATTCCCGTAAGTGGGACGGCTGGATCAAATGTTAGTTCCATTTTCAGTAGATTGAGGGTCCTCCACACAGCTTTCCATAGTGGCTGGATCAGTTTGCAGTCCCACTAGCAGTGTAAAAGTATTCCATTCACTCCACATCCATGCCAGCATTTGTTGTTGCCCGTTTTTGTTTTTTTTTTTTATACAGGCCAGTCTTACTGGTGTGAGATGGTATCTCATTATGGTTTTGATTTGCATTTCCTTGATTATTAGTGATGTTGAGATTTTTTTTCATATGCCTATTGGCTATTTGTATTTCTGCTTTCAAGAAATATCTTTTTAGCTCTTCACTCCATTTTTTGACTGGGCTTTGACCTTTCAATTTTTTTTTTTTTTTAAAAGAGACTAGATCTCACTATGTTTCCCGGGGTAGTCCCGAACCCGCAGACTCAAGTGATCCCTAGCCTCAGCCTCCCAGGTAGCTGGGATTACAGGCACGTGCCACTGCACCCGGCTATTTTTTAGAGACTAGGTCTTGCTCTGTTGCCCGGAGTAGTCTCGAACACATGAACTCAAGTGCTAACTGACCTCAGCCTCCCAGCGCTGGGATTACAGGTGCATGCCACCACACCCGGCTTGACCTTTCATTCTTAAGGAAATTTATCATTACTCTTCAATTTCTGTACTTGTGATTGAACTCTTGAATCCATCTATTTCATCTTAGTTTAGTCTTGGAAGGTTGTATAAATCTCAGATTTGTGCATTCTAGGTTGTCCAGATTGTTTACCTGGAGATGTTCATAGTAGATTCTTATAATCTTTGTGTCTGTGTGGCATCTGCTGTAATTTCACATCTGATGTGATTTATTTGGATTTTCTCCCTTAATAGGCTTTTATAAAGGGACATGTGGGTTTTGTTAATATTTTTTCAAAGAACCAGCTTTTGGTTTCTCTGAATTTTTAGACTATCTTTGTTTCTGTTTAATTTGTTTCTGTCAAATTTTTGTTACTTTCTTCTACTGATTTTCAAATATGCTTTCTCGAAATCTAGTTGCATTAACTATAGAGTTAAATTTTATAAGATTTTTTTTCTTTTTTATGTGGGTTGTGTTTCTATGACTGTCCCTGATAGTACTGTTTTTAGATCATCCTATAGGATATGGTAACTTGTTTCTCCATTTTAGTTAGTAAACAGATATTTATTTCATTGATTTCTTCATTTACTCAAAAGAGCTGTTCAGAAGCATTTTGTTAGACTCCACATGTTTCTCTTTACTTCAGGATTGTTATTTATTTGAGACATGTTTTGTGACAGCATATAATCTATTCTTGAGAATGTATCATGTGCCCTTAAGAAGAAAACATATTCATTTCTTTTGCAATGGAAAGTCCCATAAATGTCTGATTCAACACTTCATTTTTTTCTGCTATTTTTTAAATTGAAGTAACATTGTTAGCATTTTGACAGTATAGGATTTCCTTCCTCAGTTGTAGTCACCATAGCATTCCCACCACCAAAGTACTGCTAGTTCTCTGCCATAGTCCACTGTGCTTTCTACTTCCCTCTCTGTTTTCACCCCCTCCTCCTCTGGTTACCTCCAATCTACAGTCAGCTTTCCAGGATTATTTGTAAAGTTTGCTTTCATATGGCACCCTTGGTTTCTCTATATTCCACATATAAGTAACACTGATATTTTTTTTTTCTCCTTCTGGCTTATTTCCCTTAGCATAGTACCTTCCAATTCCATCCACGTTGCCACAGTGGCATGAGTTTATCTTTTTCATCACTGCATAGTATTCCATCATATACATTATATTATACATGCCATGTCTTCTTGGTCCACTCGTGTTTAGGTACTGAGGTTGTTTCCACATCTTGGCTATTATAAATAGTCCTGCAACAAACATAACAGTGCAAGTTTCCTTTTAAGTTAGTCAACACTTCATTTGAGACCTTTATTTTTTATAATTCTCTGGATAGTCTATCCCTTTGTATCAATGATGAGTAGAGGTCTCTGACAATAATTGTGTTTTGTGTCAATATGTTGTTTGTGGTCTGTTGATAATTGTTTTCTATAAGTAGGTGCTCCTGGAATAGGTTAATAAGTATTAATGACACTTTTTTTTTCTTATTTTCATACAGCATCAGTCATATTTGTATAGTTACTGTTCCCCTTAGGTATGACCCTCCTTCCCTCAATAACATCTTCTTAATAAATTGTTCCCTTGATCATTATGTAGTATGTAGTATCCATCTTTGTCCCTGATTATCATTTTTGGCTGAAAGTCTAGTTTATCAGATAAGAAAATACCAATTCTACTTTTCTCTCATAGATATTGGTGTGTAAGACCTTGTTCCAGCCTTTCATTTTAATTATGGTTTTCTCTTTCCATTGTGATTTGTTTATTTGTTTATGAATGACTAGGTTTCTCTATGTTGCCCAGGGTTGTCTAGAACCCTTGGACTCAAGTCATCCCTAGCCTCAGCCTCCCAGGTAGCTGGGGTTACAGGCACACGTCACCACATCCAGCCTCTCTTTCCATTTTAAATGTGTTTCTTGCAACCAAAGTATAGATGACTAAAGAAACCTTTTGTCCCAAGCTGTCATTCTATGCTTTTTAATTGGTTAATTCAGGCCATTCACATTAAAAGTGAGTATCAATATATACTGTTTATTATCAGTCATTCTGCTTTTTGATGTTTGGGTTTGTTTGTTTGTTTGTTTGTTTGTTTTGAGACTAGGTCTTGCTATTTTTGCCCGTAGAACGTGGACTCAAGCAATCCCCAGCCTCAGCTTCCCAGGTAGCCACCACGCCCAGCTGTGGTGGCTAGAGAGCCGTAGGTCTCTCTACGGGCCCCAGGCGGGACTCGAATCACGATCCCTAGCGGCCACTTCATAGGCTGAAGCTTATAGGCACAAGCCACCGTGCCTGGTGATTTTTGATTGGTTTGTCTTTAAGAATAGAAAAGGAATATGAATGATTTGGAATGTATCAAACTAATCTGAATAGTGAAGGAAATTCACTAAAACAAAAATGACCCAATTGAAAAGAAGAAAATATTTACACACAGTACATCTGACAAAGGGCTGATATCAAAGATCTGCTAAGAATTTATTCAATTCAACAAAAGAAAATATATAACCCAATCAAGAAAATGGACAGAAGAGCTTAATAGACTGTTGACTTACAGATAACTGAGGAACATGAAAAATGTTCATCACCACCAGGGAACTGCAAGTAAAAACCACCTCACACTTGTGAGATACCACCTCACACTTGTGAAAATGACTTATATAAAAAAGAACAGAAAAAACAAGTGTTAGTGAAGGAATCCTTTAACAGTGTTAGTGGGAATGGAGACTGGTTCCAGTTCCATGGAAAGCTGTATGAAAGTTTCTCAAAAGATTAAAAATTAATCTGCCATATGACCAAGCAATTCCACACCTAGGTAACTACTCCCCAAAATACAAAAACAAGGCCGGGTACGGTGGCTCATGCCTGTAAGCTTCAGCCTATGAAGTGGCTGGGGCTAGGGATCGTGGTTCGAGTCCCGCCTGGGGCCGGTAGCGAGACCTAGTTCCAAAAAAAATAGCTGGGCGTGGTGGCTCGCGCCTGTAATCCCAGCTACCTGGGAAGCTGAGGCTGGGGATTGCTTGAGTCTGTGGTACCCCAGGCAACGAGAGCCTGTGGTTCCATGGGCAAAATTAGCGAGACCTAGTCTCAAAAAAAAACCAAAAAAACATTAAGAGATACATGCACTCCCAGAGTTCGTTGCTGCACTGTTTGACTAGCTAAGCTATGAAAGCAGCCTAAGTGCCCAAAACCAGATGAGTAGATCAGGAACATATGGTATATATACACAATGGAATATTACTCAATTATCAAAAAAGGATAAAGTATTCATTTGTGACAGCAAAGGAAAGATAGAGCTGAGGAGATTATGCTAAGCAGAAATAATTCAGGAGAAAGTCAGTTGCCAGATGATATCACTTATATGTAGGTTATAGAAAACCAAGCAAAGGGTCCTATAAAGCCCAGCTAAGACCTAACCCAGAAAGCTGACTATAGACCTGAGGTGACCAGAGGGGCAAAGGGAGGAGGGGCATGTAGAGGGTAGGGGGAAGAGTATATATATATATATAAACACACACACACATATATACATATATACACATATATATTATATAAAAAATAGAACATGTAGGAGTGAGGGCAAGACTTACATGTGTGTATATATATAAAATACATATATATATGACATTTAATGCAGCTATAAAGAAACCTAAATATAGATGTTGGCAGCAACATAGCAAGTTATAATTTGGCAACGCATTCTTACCAGTCTGGCCAGACAAGAAATGAGACAATAACCTTAAATGAAGAATTAGAACATATGAGATTAATAAACACTTCTAGGACACTCCACCTCAAAAACTAAGTACACATTCTTATCCAGTGCATTTGGGGCATGTACAAGGATAGACTGCCGGTTATTCACAAAACAAGTGTCAATAAATTCATTAAGACTGAAATCATATCTGAAAGAATGATTTTGTTCCCAAATTCCTTCCCATTTATACCTTCACTCCAATACCCTGAGTCACTGATTCAAACATCAAGCCCTCCACCCTCCCCTCAAGGTCACCGAAATTTGGCCAGAGGGAAACTGAAACATTTACCTGACAAAATTCCCCAACTTGCCTGATCAAGCCCCAACTCTGGGGCCAGATTAAAAGGATACTGCCACATAACTTAGTGTGGCTTTTGCAGCTCTAGTTTCTGACTGTGTGTTTGTCGACTGCGGGCCCAGGTTGCTTTCAATAAACCTCCTTTCTCTAGTCTTCTGGTGTCTTCATTTCTTCCTTCGTCTCCAACACTCTCCCTTTCCAAGACCTAACATTTAGTGCTGAAACCGGTTGAGGTAAAGCAGTGGGTGTAACCCAGCACTGTGTCCTGCTTTTTCTGAACCTCTCTTCCCTTCCTCAGGGCCCGCCTACCCCTAGCTCACTAATGCTGCCCAGTGGCCAGTAAGCAACCCAAGGTACGCCTCCAATTCTGAAGCACCTTCCCTGCCCTCATTACCACATGAGCAAGGAACAGCTCTTTCATGAGAAAATACTGGTTTTCCCTGGTACACGCTACTTTCTCTCAATCTCTTTCTTTATTTTTCCTTGGACCAGTGACCAAAGGATTGATTTGTCATCTTACTAAACATCCATCACGCAAGACGCCTACAGGTAGGAAACCCCTCAACCTATCCCTACACCTTCCCACTCGACTAGACTCTAAAGCCTCCACAGGCCTGGGGCCCTACCCTACCACAGTTACCACTCCCTCCCAATTCACCTGTTCCCAATGGGGTCAGCATCCTCATCTATTCCACTGAATCCTCCTCCCCCCCCAGGTCTGTTGGACAGATTTTCAGAATTAGGACTTCCATTCAATCTAAAACCAAAATGCATAATTTGTCTGCCAGCTCCGAAATGGCCAGAACATACTTTAGATCACCAAAGACATTGGCCTAAATTTGGAGCCCTGGATCCAGATATCTTACAAAGTCTGGACATTGTCTTATACCAAAATGGCAAAAAATCTCAGGTTCTCTACCTCCAAGCCTATTTTATCCTCCACTCTCATCCCTCCTCACCAACTGCTTACTCTAAACCCTGCCCCAGTTTTCAGATTCTGACCCTGCTGATGAGCCACTCACATATCCACCTCTAGCTGCAGTCCAGCCCAAACCCCAGTGTGACTCCCATCAATCCCATTCCCACACCAATCCCTCACTCTCCCATTCCTCTTACCCCATCACAGCCTCTCCCTCCCCAAGCCCCCCAGCCACACCTGAAACCAGATTTCAGACCAATCTCAAGCCCATGTTTCCCCTCTGGGAAGTGGCAGAAACTGAGGTCCCCATAAGGGTCCATGTACCTTTCTCAATAGTTGACATGTCACAAATAGAAGAACTTTAGCAGATTTTTCTGAAAAATCAAATACCACACAGAATTCACTTGCCTTACACAGGCATGTAATTTTGCTTGGGAAGATATTATATTCTCATAGCCACCTTTACTCCTGATGAATGGGAGCATATTTGACAATCAGCCCACAAACATGCAGACTGCCTTCATGGCCAAAATTGAGATAACCCTGTAGCAGACCAGGTCCTTCCTAGGACCAAGGGGGACTGGACCTACCAGCCTGGCAACCCTGGCCTGGCCCTTTGAGATATTATGATCAGTTAACCTCCTTGAAGGAATGGCCAAAAGTGCTCATTCTGCTGTCAACTATGATAAGATCAGAGAAATCACCCAAGGCCCAAATGAAAACCCATCTCTCTTTATGTCCAGACTAACAGAAGCCAGATTTAGCCTTACCTGAGGGTACTCTATCTCCATGTACAGTTCATTAGACAATCAGCTCCAGATATCTGCTGCAAATTCCAAAAATTAGAACATGGTCCCCAAACTCCCCCACAGGACCTCCTGGACTTAGCCTTCTAGGCTTTTACCAGTTGAGATGAGGAAAATAAAAAAGAGGAAGAGCTGCACTTACAGGCTAAATGCCAACTCCTGGCCTCTGTTTTAACACCAAGGAAAAACAAGACCCCTGCCAGCCAGTCTGGCTCTATTCCTCCCTTGGCGTGTTTCTGTTGTGGTAAAATGGGCCACTGGGCAAGCGACTGCCCAAAACCAGGCCACCTAAAGGCCCTGCCCATCATGTAGATAATGGGGACACTTGAAGTTCTTTTTTCCTCAGGATAGGCTCCCCTTACCCCCTGCACAATCCTCTTCCAACCCGCAACCACAACGCTTTGAATGACAAGACCTGAGCTCTGTCCAAGCTGGTAGCAGCAATCCTGAGGAGCCCAGGATAAAGGGACAATGGACAGTCAATTATCTCCTTTTTGGTTGACACTGGGGCATCTTGCTCACTTCTCAGGGCCCATGGTCCCAAGCCCTCATGGAGTCAGGAATCTCAGCATCCACCACCTGGCCAAGAGCCACCTCTCTCCTCTTCTGTACCTTTGGGGATAAAACCCTAGTTCACACTTACCTTATCTTTCCCCATTGCCCAGTCCCTTTACTGGGAAGGGCCCTTCTTAATAAGCTGGAGTCTCCATTTCACTTTTCTCATATAACCTCAGACTCATCTTCTTTGCCCAGGCAAGCCCTGAAATGAACAACTCAATTCCCCAAACTTCCCTCCCTCACCCTCCCCACCTCAATCCTCAGTAAATCCCTGCCTAATCACCCCCCAGTTCAGGTCCACCTCCACAATCTATCCCTCCCCATTATGGTTCTTCAGTATCCCTTCAAGCCCCAAACCTTCCAAGGCCCTAAACCACTGATAAATAAACTCCTTTGGACCCAAATCAAACCCACACACTTCAACACCTCTATCCTGGGGGCCCAAAAGTCTGATGAACACTACCACCTCATACAGGACCTGCGACAAATTAATAAAGCCACTATCTCCATTCACCCAGTACTTCCTAACCTTTACACCTTCTTATCCTCAATTCCCCCTGAAACCTCTCATTTCATGGTTCTAGACCTCAAAGATGCCTACTTTACCAGCCCCCTATATCCTGATGCTCAGTCTCTCTCTGCTTTCACCTGGAAGGATCCTGTCACCAACCTTTCCCAGCAACTCACTTGGACAGTTTTACCCAAAGTTTTTGGGATAGTCCTCACATCTTCAGACAGGCCCTCCGAAAGGACATACAAGCTCTAGACCTCAGCCCCAGAGTATTACTCCAGTATGTGGATGACTTACTGTGTTGTAGCCCATCCTTAGAAACAAAACTCATTCAGTCTCTACTTAATGCCCTTGCATCCTGGTGCTACAAAGTACCCAAAAATAAAGCCCAAGTTTCCTTGACCTCAGTCACTTACTTGGGTCTAAACCTCTGCCCCAGTCATCACATGATTTCCCTGAGAGAGTTCAGGAACTCCAAAACATCCCCACCACCACTACCAAGAGACAGCTGCTCTCAACCCTGGGGCTGTTCAACTTCTTTCCTATCTGGATCCCAAACTTTTCCCCTATAACAAATACCTAAGCCAGGCCACTAAAGGCAACTTCGATGAACCTTATCCCCAATCTCACTCCTCAAACCCCTTATACACCTAAAAATAGACTCTCCTTTCAGTTCCCTCTTGGCTCTCCCAAACCCCCAGAGACCTTTTTCCTTTTTATCCATTCAGCAAAATCACAGGCCTTAGGCTTCCTGTGTCAAAGGGAGGTGACACCTTTTTGCCAGTAACAGCCAGACAGCTAGATCAATCTACATGGCTGGTCTCTCTGCCTATTGTACTCTCCTCTTCTGATCTCTGAGGCAACAAGATAATGAGATAGCAACCTTTAAACATCTTCACATCCTACTCTCCCCAATCTCCTCAGCCAGTGGGCTCTTATTTCCCTTCCCTCCTCCCAGGTTCAACTCCTATACTTCTTTCTCTTAGACCCCCACTCTCACTTTTCAGCCAAGAGGAACACTCATCCCTGCAACACTTCTTCCAGAGTTGGAATACCCTGAACCACAATTCCACTCATGCGCTGAAGTCCTAAACACAGCCCTGACCCACTTCCACATATTGAGGACACTCCCCTCCCTGGAGCCCTAGATTGGTTCATAGATGGCAATTCCTCCAAGACTCTACCTCCTATAGTAAGATATTCCATTATTGAGGGGAACCCTCAAGACAACACATCCTGAGTCCTTTTTTTCCACCCTCCCACCTCCACATTCCACTTCTCAACAGGCTGAACTACATGCTCTTACAGAAGCCCTCTACTATGCAGAGGGACAAGTCACTATCTACTGACTCCAGATATACTTAGAATCCACTCAAATATGCTCTCTCTGGAGAGAGCAAGGCTTCTTAACCAAGTGACAAGCACCCATTCACAATGCTACATTAATTCACTCCCCATGACAGGCTGCTGACAAACCTCAAAAAGCAGCCATTATCCATTGCGCAAAGGTCATCAAACTGACCTATATTTCTACCATGAACAATGCAGCAGATGCTGCAGCAAAACAAGCAGCCTCACAGACAGCCTCTGCTCTCCTAACACATACTTAACTCTGGAGACCACTCATAAGTCACTACCCCATACCAAATTAACACTTTCTGACTCTTAGTCTACTCCATTCCATCTTCCATCCCCAAACTTGTACCTTCCTGACATTTCTGAAACAACATCTTAATCTAAACCTAGAACAAGACCAGTGTTTACACACCCTCACTCAAAATTGCCAAACCCGCATCAAAGCTAACTCCCACACCAATGTCAGGCCCTCTCCTTTCCCAACCCACCAAGCATGGGGAGTCCTCCCAGGGGCTGAATGGCAAAATGATTTCACTCACATGCTGCCAATTCACAAAATGCCTCCTGGTTATAGCTGACACCTTCTCAGGATGGGTGGAGGCCTTCCCAACATCAGACAAATGGGCATCCACTGTAGCAAATATTCTCATCACAGAAATCATTCCTAGGTTTGTCCTCCTCTCTTCCCTTCAATATGACAATGGCCCGGAATTTGTCTCAGCCATTACCCAGTTCTTTGCTGTGTATCTTCAAATACCCTGGTGACTTCATATTCCCTAACATCCCAGTTATCAGGAAAAGTGGAATGAACACGCTGCACTCTAAAAAAAAACATTTTGACCAAATTGTTCATTGAAACCCACCTAGTGTGGAAAACCCTCCTCAATGGCCTTCTTATGTCTTCAAACTTTACCCAATGATCCTCTCCTGATCTCTCCCTTCAAGTTTGGTACACCCCACCTTATTTCCAGGATTAATTCCTATACAAAGTCCTGCCCCTCCAAACCTCCCCTCCCTTACTCTCCTTTTCTGAGCTCTGGAAATACACCCAAAGCAACCTTCCAGCCCTCTATGACCAGGACAAACACCATCAACCTACCTTAGAACTATACTCCGGAAGCCTGGTGTACTTAGCTAACCCAAACTCCTCCCATCACCTGGAATCCAAATGGAATGGTCCCATGAGGTCATCATGACAACCCCCATAAAACTAAAAGGCAAAAACTCCTAGTTTCATATAAATTGACTAAAATAATGTTCTGCACTTCTTTATTGTTCCACCCCTACAGGACCTACCACCTTGACTATATCTCGCCTCTCCTTAGTTCCTGAAGAGGAGACTTCAGCCAACAACTCACCTGACTTACCTGACAAATGTTCACCATCTCACACTTCCATACTTTCATCACAGATCTCCTGACTGATCTCCGCCTTCTTTACAGCCCTCTTTCTCTCAACCCAGAGGAAACTCTGGACCTCCTCGAAGAACTCTGGTTACAGGGAACCTTTGTCAACTTCACCCCAGAACAAATACGGTTCTTTTCTTTCTGCCTTCTTTTTCTGCTCTTCCCCATTAACCCCTCTCGCCCTCCAACATGATTGTCTTTTCTCACTCTTGTTCTTCTGAGCCCTTTGGCCCTGTGACCCAGCCCAGCTGGTATAGGGGCATAGGGCATTTCAGGTTAAAAGGCCAGAATCAGACCTGATGGAACGGAAATAAAAAATCACCACGTCACACCCAATGTCTGCACTGCCACCCAGTCCACGTCTACACCTCCGTTCAGTTACTGCGTCCTCAATTGTCCTCAACGTCTTCATCATCACAAATCACCTTACTCCCAGTCTTCCTGATCCTCACATTCCAGAACAAAGGAACCCCCTCCCCTCCATTGTCCCCTTTAGCAGGAAGGAAAACATCAATTGTACAGAATTGGAATTCCTTTGTTCATTGCACATATCCCTTGGAATTGTTTTTGTATTGTTTGGATAAATACCTGACTGTAATTGTAGTATGAGTATCTTCAGTGTTGACTTTGTTGATATTTGCACTTATCTGATGTTAAAAAAAATAAATTTTGAGGAAATGAAACAAAAGGAAATGAAAGCTAGGGGTGGGTGTGTGGGGGTGTGTGGGTGTGTGGGTGTGTGTGTTACTGCATCCCAGAAAACTTGAATATACATTTTACTCAAGTGTACATTGGACATTCTCCAAGACTGACCATATATTAGGCCACGAGGAAAGTATCAACAAAATCAAGAAGACTGAAATCATACCAAGCATCTTCTTCACCATGAAGCAATTGTCCACAAAAAAAAAAAAAAAAAACACACAGAAAAGTTCCAGTACATGGGGACAGAACTGAAAGACTGCTGGGTTAGTGAGGAACTCAAAGAAGTAAAAAACTACATGAAGCAAATGACAGACACAACCTTTCAAAACTTAGGGTATGCAACAAAAGTAATATTAAGAGGAAAGTAAGTCCTGCAGGCCCACATCAAGTCAGTGATATTCTGTCTCAATGAATTAGAAATATAAGAACAAGCAAATCCAAAAGCCTACAGAAGGAATAACAAAAGTTAATGCATAAATCAATGAAATAGAAATTAATAATACAGTGCAAAAGATTAATGGTTCTTTGAAAATTAAGCAAAATAGGGGAATGTTTAGCTAGGTCCACTAAGAAAATAAGGGAGAAAACCCAAATAGGATTGGAAGTGAAATAGAAATTTCAACAAATACTTCAGATATTCAGAGTATGATGAAAGATTACTTACTTCTAGTTAAGTAACCTAGAAGAAATATATACATTCTTAAAATTATACTTTCACCCAGGACTGCTAGAGAATAGAAAATAGAAAACACCAATAGAGCAATCACAAGCAAGGAAATTAAAGTAATAAAAACACTCCCCAAAAATCAGATGGACTTTTATTCAAGTTTTCTGGGATGCAGTACCACAGACAAGTGAATTCTACTAACTTCAAACATGAGCAGCTACCTATCATTAAACGCTCAAAAATTGAGAAGGAATACTTCCAAACCCATTTTGAGGCCAATATTACTCTAATACCAAAACCAAGGGAACACAGGAAACAAAACTACAGACCAATCTCCCCAATAAACATAGATGTAGAAATCCTCAGTAAAATTTTAGCAAACCAAATCCAACATTAAGAGTTAACATATCACAGCCAAGTGGTATTTACACCATAAACACAAGAATGGATCAATAACTAAAAAGCAATGTGTTTTACCACAAAAACCCACATCAGTCACATGCTTATATCAATACATGCTGAGAAAGCATTTGAAATCATGTGCATTTATGATGAAAACCTTTGAGAAACAGAATAAAGGAACATATCAAGCACAATAAATGCCATATTTGTAACTGTCATTCTTAATGATTAAAAATGAAAGCATTCCCCTAAGATCTAATACAAGGAGGTCCACTTTACCACTACTATTCAACACAGTACAATACCTCCTACCTAGAACAATTAGGCAAGAGAAGGTTATAGAAAGTCTCCTAATAGAAGCAAAACAAGCTATCATTCTTACATGACATGATAATCATATTCAATGACATCAAAATATCAACAGCATTCTTAAAAAAAAAAACATTAGTAAAATTCATATGACACCTCAAGAGACCCACAAAAATCAAAAAAAGTAAGAATGACAGTCTCATTTCTGGACTTCAAACTGTACTACAAAATGGTAATGACAACAGTATGACACTGATACCAAAAAATGACACAAAACAATGAAAGAGGAATAAATACACAGAAGCGGCAGCCCACAAAAGAGTACCACACATATATGGACAAATAATTTACAGGGGAATCAGAAACAAGAGAGCAAGGAAAGTCTCTTTAGCAAATGGTGTTTAAAAAAAAAAGTAGCCACCCACATGCCAAAAAAATGAAATTAGATCACCAAAAACCATTAATTCAAATTGGGTTAGAGACTTCCATACAAGACCGCAAATCATAAAGAAAGGAAGAAACAGGCCATCTGCTTCTACACATCAGATTTAGAGACATTTTTGAGGACTTGACTCTAATGGTTAAGAGGAACAAAACCAAAAATAAGTCGGACTACATCAAAATGAAAGCTCCTGCAAAGCAAATAAATTATTAAGGCAAAATAATTTACTCCCCTACTGAATGGGGGAGATCATTGCAACTAATATATCCAACAAGGGTTTAATATCCAAAAAATATATAAATAACTCACACAACGCAAAAACAACAGCAAACCTATGTAAAGGGAGTCAAGGATTTTAGTTAAGACTGCTTAAAAGAAGACAAGTGACAGACACGTGAAAAGAGGGCCATCATCTCCTACAAATGGGGAAATATAAATCAAAACAACAATGAAGTATCAACACACACTTGTGAGAATGGCTGTTACTCAAGCAAAGAAACAAAAAGCATTGGAGAGAATGAGGAGATACGGTAACACTTGTTCTCTCGATGAAAATGCAGATAGGCACACTACTATAGAAGGCATTATGGAAGGTCCTCAAAAAAGTGCAAACTCAAAGAACATACAGCAGTGAAAAATTCACTTTTGTGTATTTACTCCATGAATAGAAAATCTCTTAACTTGAAGATGTGTGCACACCCACATTCATTGCACCATTATTTACAGCTGCCAAAGCTGGAAAAAATCCAAGTACTTATGTACAGGTGACTGGATGAAGAGGATTGGTATACAGAGGCAACAGGATATTATTCAACTGCAGAAATGATACTCTCCTATTTGCAACAGTGTGGATGGAACTAGAGGGTATTGTGCTTAGGTGGAGAGACACAAATGTCATACAGTTTCACTTGGAAGAGAAACAAATGAAATAAGTATAGTGAAAAATAGGCATTTAGACTATAAGATCAGGCCATGCATGGTGGCGTATGCCTGTAAGCAGCAGTCTAGGAAGCCACGGCCAAGGCCAGGGATCACGGTTCGAGTTCCCCCAGGGTCATGTAGTGAGACCTAGTTCAAAAAAAATATAGCTGGCTGTGGTGGAGCGTGCCTGTAATCCCAGCTACGTGGGAAGCTGAGGCTAGATTTGCTTGAGTTTGTGATACCACGGGCAATGTGAGCCTGCGGTTCCACGGGCAAAAATAGTGAGACCTACTCTCAAAAAAAAAAAAAAAATAGACAATAAGATCAAAATAGTGGTTTTTAGAAAAGAAAAGGGAAGTGGGATGGGCAATTGGGTAAAGGGGGATAAATTGCCTTTTCAATTTTTATTTTAAACTTTGGGGTTACATTGTTGCTCTTCCATGTGCACACCTGTTTCACCCTCCACCTAACCACCCACTCACCCTCCACCTAACCACCCACTCACCCTCCACCTAATCACCCACATCAATAAAAACCGGGTCAACTGTATGCTCAAGGATAGCCTTAGACACTTACTGATTAGTGGCATGCAGTATACACAAATGATGGTTTATAATGATGCATACCTAAACAATATACAATTATAATACTTCAAAATAATTGTTCTCTCCCCAAAATACGATACTATCTCTTCCGGCTTAGAATTATAAAAACCTAGAAAATTTAAAACAAAAAAAAAAAAAAAAAGAGAAAAGAGTTGCATGAATGTCGAGAAATGAGGACAATCAATGTTTTCCAGAGAATGGACTTTAGAAATCAATCATAATGAGAAACCTAGAAAATTCCCACAAATTTAGTGACACGTGGCGGTAACAATGGGTAAAGGACAAAATGACAGAACAAAATTAAAACATTTCCATCTGGGCAATCACAAGAGCACAACATATCAAAAGTTGATGGATGAGGTAATGGTAAGAGGTAATGGAAGCGGTAATGGAAGAGGTAATTGTAAGAGGTAATGGAAGGAAAATTACAGCTATCATGTCTCTACTGGGAAAGGAGGAATGAAGTTTCCACCGCAAGTAAGTGGGAAATTCGAGCAGACCAGTAGACTGAAAAGAGTAGAAGTCACTGAAACTGAAAACAAACGGCAAAACGTCAAGACCTTGATAGGGTATTTTGTTTGTTTGTTTGTTTGTTTGTTTGTTTGTTTGTTTGTTTTAAAGAAAATGCCCTGCTGGTCTCAACCATGTCCATGTATTTTTTGGACGATGTCTGCCGTGACCTCCGCTTCCCTGCTCTGAGCGTGAGCAGACCTAGCAGCACGACTGCCAAGAATAGAAAGAAGCAGAAGGCCTAGTGTGTGGTTTCCCACCGCGGGTGAT
>PVHY01025566.1:0-18260 GCA_004024945.1 Uropsilus gracilis
CAATCTCCCTAATGAACACAGATACAAAAATTCTAAACAAAATTCTGGCAAACCGAACCCAACATTGCATAAAAAGGATCCATCCATCCATCATGACCAAATGGGATTCATCCCAGGGCCACAGGGATGGTTCAACATCCAAAAATCAGTCAACATAATCCACCACATCAACAAAGAGAAAAACAAAACCATATGATCATATCAATAGATGTGGAAAACACATTCGATAAAGTTCAGCATCCTTTCATGATGAAAGCCCTGGAAAAATTTGGCATAAAAGGAACATACCTGAAGATAATAAAAGCTATATAATACGACAGACCCACAGCAAACATCATCCTCAATGGGGAAAAATTGAAACCATTCCAATTAAGGTCCGGAACCAGGCAAGGATGCCTACTCTCTCCACTCCTTTTCAACGTAGTTCTGGAAGTCCTAGCATCCACCCACACAACTGCCAGTCCCTGGGCCAGTGACCAATACTAATCAGCATTGGTTGTCAGGAGGCCAGGAAAATAAGATAGTCCAATGACAGAATTGGAGAAATTGGGCAACTGTGTAAGTTGACTGGACTTAGTTTATGTGTTGCTGTATTCAATACAGTTTGTATTATTTTTGCAGGTTACAGTACACTGTCCTACACTCATCGCCAAAGGAACCTTGCAGAAGATTGTGTATATATTGTACAGTGAAAAAACCTGATGGGCTGGATTGTAAGGAAAATGGGTTAAAACCAGGCTTTTATTTTCACCTTCCACACAAACGAGAGCTCATAGCTTTGAAATGTTAGCAAACAAAAGATGGCCTTGCATTTGCAACAGTGTGACTGTGAGCACTGGAGAGTGTGAAGGGGGTTAAGAGGGGAGCAGTTGCTGGTCTTCCTCTCTCAGAGTTAGTCTCTCTCTTTGCCTGCCTGTGTACAGTGTCCCATCTCAGAAAAAAAGGGATGTTGGATATTATAAACACTTCAAGAAGCTTCTTCCTTTATCTGAATTGATAACCAGCCTGGCATGGTGGCATGACACAAGGGTTTCTTTATAAACTTATCTTGATCCAGCCCTTCCTTCCTCTAAGTATTAGGTGATACACTCTGGTATTTATCTTCCAAAACCTTATGACTTATTTCACTTAGCATCATCCCTCTACCTCTATCCATGTTGACACAATGGCATGAGTTTTGTTTTTTGATTACTAAGTAATATTCCCTTGTATGTCTATTCCACATCTTGATTCACTCATCTGTTTTGGAGCATGTAGTTCTTTTTCATTCATTTCCATTTAGTATTTTTAAATTTTTCAGTGAGATGCCTAGGGTTGAATTTACTGAGTTATATGGCAAATACATTTAAGACACCTCCAAACTTATTTACATAAGATCTGGCCCAATCTGCATGCCCACCCATGTTGTATGAGGGTCCCTTTTTGTCTACATCCTCCTCTGAACTTTTTGTTTCTGGTCTTCAGTGTGGGCTATTTTTATCTCTGTGAGGTGGTATTTAATTGTGGTCTTCATTTGCATTTCTCTAACTCTAAATGATCATGAGCATTTTATAAATGCTTGTCATTTGTATGTCTTCTTTGAAGACGTGTCAGGTTAGCAACTCTGACTTTTTTTTTTTTTTGATGGACTTGTTTCCTGCTGGTTGAACTGTATAAGATTTTTGTAGATTTGATATCAGTTGTATGGTGTTCGAGTATTTTCTCCCATTCTAAATGTATTTTATTATAGTTCATTTCTTTCACCGTGCAGAAGCTTTTTAGTTTAATGTAGCCTGGTTGTTTGTATTCTCTGTTTTCCTTGTTGTTCGGTATGATTCCCTACAGATATAACTGAGACAGAATGGAGTTTTTTTTGTCTATATATATTTTTAAATATATATATTTAAAAGAAGAAATACAAGTTACAAATAGGTATACATATTACAATACCAACATTACAAAATTACAGACCATGCAAAATAATATATTATTTACTCATGTGTGATTTAAAAGTTTCAGATACCACAGGAATGATAAACACCAAATCCATTGTACTGATTAATATTTCTGGGAATGTATAATGGGAATAGGCTAGAAGAGATGTCCACAGAGAATGTCAACTATCTCTGTAATGGTTGATTTTTTTAATTTAATTTTTTTATTTTGTATATATATCTATTTATAGATATATATTACATTATTGTATACTCTGGGGTTTTCCCATTTCCCTAACACCTGTTAATCATCCTGCTTTTTTGTGCCCTCCACCCCCTCCCACCTTCTTTTCCCTTCTCCAATCTCACTCCATGGTTCAGCCCTGTTGGTTGTTTCTAATTTTTCTTATTCATTTGTCTGTTTTTCCCTATATCCTTCATATAAGTGAGACCATCCTGTATTTCTCTTTTTCTTTCTTGCTTCTTTTTGTTAATATGAGTCCTTCTAGCTCCATCCATGTTGCTGAAAATGACAGATGTTTGTCCTCCTTGATTGATGCATAGTATTCCATTATGTACACATACCACATTTTTTTCAGTCACTCATAGTTTTGGGGGCATTTGGGTTGTTTCCATATCTTGGTAATTTTAAACAGAGCTGCGTTAAACATGCACATACAGGTGTCCTTTTTAATTAGTGTTTTCATGTCCTCTGGGTAGATTCCCACTGTCTGTATTTTAAAATATATTTTATGGATTAAGGTCTTTCATCCAAGTCTTTTATCCCTTGTGAGTTGGTTTTTGTGGGTGGTGTGAAATAATAGCCTAGTTTCATTCTTTGGCATGTGGGAGCCCAGTTTTCCCAATATTGCTTATTGAAGAGGCTTTGTCCTTGGTCTGAAGTGGGGACCCCAATATGAGCAGTATAGAAGCTGGGACCCCAATATGGGCAGTATTAAAATTTAGGCATTGAGGCCATTAACTGTGTCTAGAAAACACAGAGGTAAAAGGGTACTACTGGTGTGAACAGAATAAGGGTGCTTTTACTTTGCTGCAAATTCCAAAGTATGGACCCTGGAGGAAAGAGTGTATCACACCTAGAGGGTGTGTAGAGGGAAATTGGAGCCTTTGGTTTTTTGAAGGAAAAAAAAAGATATAAAAAGAAAGGAGAATGGACTTTTGGGAAGGAGAGAGAGGAGGCAAGTTCACGGAGCTCAGAGCTCGGAAGTTTTGGCTCGGAGGTTTTGCCAAAACCTCCAGGTTTTTGCCTGGAGGAAAAGGACCCAGAAGCAGAGTCTTCTGGGGCTCTCCCAGCATCGAGCCCTGAAGGGTCGGAAGCTGTGTGAGGGTGGAGGAGAGGTGACCCAGACCAAATGCTGAGCCACTGTGCAATCCAGAGAGACCGAGCTGAACCTCATGTGAGGAGTGATGGAGACTAAAGGACAAAGACATAGCTCAGGGATTGTGGACTGAGGTAAACCCCACGCAACTCCCCGAGGAGCATTAGTGGGGTTCCTTTGGGTTTGGAGTACTTGTGCGGGTGTGGACTATTAGACTGTTTTCCCCCATACTGTAATTAAACCTGTGTGATTTACCCTTATTGCTGTTTGATCTCTGGACAACCACTTGTGTGCAAGCGGGAGAACCCACATTGACAAAACTAAAAGGGGAGTAGTCCCCTACCCCAGTGTATTTTTAGCCCCGTTGTCAGAGATTGATAGGCTTGAATTGAGATGTGGTGGATAGTTCTCTTTGTTGTAGGTTTTGTCACCAGTGTTACTCTGTATCTATAAATAATTGGTAGACTTTGCTTCTCTCCTTTGTGGAGAAGAGTGGTTAAATGGCTTAAACAGAATGAAGGTTAACTGGTCTTAAAAATGTGATTGACAGAAACCATTAAGATTTCTGGGCCTGGTAGTTTTTGAGAATTAGCTATGCCAACTTTAAAATAGTTTATCCTATTATTGATCTGTTGACATTTTTATATCTCTTCTGCAATCATGTTGGTTACTTATTTTGCCTAGAAATTACTTCTTTGATACAGATTTTCAACTTATTTTTCTTGGAGAGTATGGAAATATTTTAGTTTGTTTTGTATATGTGATTATTTCCCCCACATATTTCTAATTTTCTAATTTTTTCCTTTACAGTAATTTGAATAGTTCATGGTTTACTATGAACTATTTTTTGTAATCTTTTTTGAAACCTAATGAACTAAAATGTATTGTTTACCACTTTTCTATTTTCCAAAATATTCAGTACAGTGTTACTCTACTTTTGAAGTAAAATTTTATCATTTTATTTTACTAATAATAACAAAAGCAGACGTCCACCAGATCTGCCAATTCTTTTAATGACTTTTTTTAATGATTTTTTAAAATTTTGTACATGATTGCATAATTGATGATCCCCATGGGATTACCCCACCCCACCATGCCCCCTCTGGTCTCTTTTCATCCTTTCTTTTTGTTGTTTGTCCATGTTTAGCTTTTTAGTCTTTTTTTTTTTGCCTTCATTGGCCAATCCAAGTGCCTTTGCCTTGTATCCATGCTTCTTGTTTCTTGGTGGCTGTTTTTTCTGTTGTTTTCTGCCTCATTTTGCTGCTCCATTCCATTATGTTTCAGGTCTTTGGCTTTGGGGACCTGATTCCCAGTCTTATGTTTTGGTAGAGCTGCTCGATGGGGACAGCCATCAGATGATGGTAGGTCTCCTAGTCTCCTTTTTAGGAGTTTTGCTGTTGGGCCACTGTCATTCTGCAGGCGTCCTCCCTCTGGCAAAGGGAGTGTGCTGTTCCTTATTGACATCTCTGTGCCAGGTTTTTGGTCACAGCTCTCCAGTGAGTAGTAGGCATAGTTCTTTCATGTTTGTTCTCACAGTTTATTGCTCTGTGAACTTGCCTTGCTCTTTTTGAATCCTGTCTTAGAGGCATGTATTTTTAGTCTTTCTTGCTGTTCCTCTCCTCTTCTGTTTCTGTGGTCGATGTTTGTCTCACTGTGCTTATTGCTGGTGTGGGCTCCTTGGAGTGGAAGCTAAATGAGAGGGGACAGTGGCAAACCACCCGCTCCATCCCCCTCTCCCCCCGCCACACACTGCACCCTGCTTCTTAGCAGGCCACAGGTGTGCAGTGCCCACGAGCCGGCAGTCTCAGGCAATCCCCAGAAGCAGCCCCCAGCCATGCCCCATCCCTACCACTGGAAGACAAAAGCCGGTCACGCTACGGGCGTGGTGGCAGCTGATGTCTGGGCTGCCACAGGCTTGGGCCGAAACCAGCCCACACAGCACCTGCAAGCAAGTGGGGATGGACCCTCAGGACCAAACCCCACAGCTCCATCTCACCCACCCTCCAGAGGCGGACAGAGTCAGTGCGTGCGAGGCGCGGTGGCCCCGCCATGATGGTGGGGTCACGGAGAGCTCAGGCCAAGCCTCCCATGCTGCCTGCACCACCAGTCTTGGGCGATCCCCAGAAGCAGTCCTCGGCAATGCCCCATCCCCACCACGGGAGGATGAAAGCCAGTTTGCACGATGGGTTAATGACTTCTGTATGCTTTTATTCTATGTTCCAGTGTAGTCCCATAGTATTGGTCCCCATTTTATTATTGAGAATTTATCACCACCTGCAAAATGTCATTTTAAAGTGACTTGAAGAAAATAAACTCTCCCTTTTAAATGCTAACACATAAAACTCTCCCTTAGGAAAGTGGAGAGTACGTTAGCAAAATTATGCCACTTAAAAGCATCTGTGAGTTAAAATAAGCACAGCTAATCAGGAAATTAAGTGAACTAAATGGCGCACAGGCTAATATTTACCTAGAAGAAGTGCAAGACCTGGAAATTAAGGATAATGTTCATATTATTAAACCAAATCAAGCAATAGACTGGCACAAACCTTCAAAAGAACTGACATGTTGGAGATTAGGATTCCCTTGCTTCAGTTGGGTGAGTCTCAGATTTGGTTACATGTTAGCTTTGATATGAGGTGTAAATAGGGCAAAAGCCTCCAACCAACAAGCCAAAGGAAAAAAAGAAGCACTTTTAAAATTCAGGTTCTTCCACCCACAAGTGGCAGTTTTGAGAGTCACAGTACAATTTAAACAATGGGGTTTTATTAACAAGGGAAACAAAAAGTCCTTAATGCCACAAGTGGCCAGTTATTTAACCCCAATTACTGTTCAGTCCAAAAGTCCCAAAATTATGTCAAGATGTGTCCTTTTCCAAACCAGACGCAGGTATCCCACAATGTCCAGCTTTTCAACAGGCACAAATTTCAAGTTTTCCAAGTCTTCCTTATGGTTCTTCTCTCTTCAGCATTCCAAGTTCCTCAGCTTCTCCAAGGTTCTTCAAATTTTTCCAGAAAATCAGCTTTTCAAATCTCCAGCTTTCTCCATGTACCAGCTTTCCAGCTTTCAAAAAAGACAAGCTTTTTTTTCTGCACCCGCTCTTGCTCTGACATCACACAACTTCCAAACTTCTTCAGCATGCCCAGCCACACCACAGTTCCTCACCATTGCCAGCCCACCTTTCTCTGGGGTCCAACTATATTCCTACTGGACCCACTTCAAGTGTCATCCAATTACTCCCAGCCTGCTGTTCCCCAGGACCCCACCATGCTGACCTCTCTCTGGCCACTCCACCTTCTCTTTACCAGCCCACATTCTGGCATCTGACACAGCTTTTTTTTTTTTTTTTTTTTTTTTTGCACGCTTTTTTACTGCTTCCCAGTTCTTCTCACAGGTCTTTCTCTCAGAACCTGCCCACCAGAACAGTATGATGACCAATATAATTTTCAGCTCTGTTTTTGTAAACTCTGGTAGGACACACCACCTGTGGTGAATTAACTCAAGGGGATAAATAGAAACCCTTGTGTTAAACACCTCTAAGCCTAAAAGTAGATGGCAAAGATACTTAGGGGAAAAAGTAATTGTGGAGCCAAAGTGAACAGGTATTGTAATGTTAATGGGAATTCTACTAATATGCAGTGAAAAGCCCTGCATGCAATTTAGGTATGTGTTGAGAATAAAGTGCTAGCTTATATCAGTATGTTTGCTGGTTGATAGAAAAAAAAGCAAAAAGCCAAGTTAAAGCTGTCAGAGCAAGTTCAGGATGTCCTCAAGAGGATGAACTTGCAGAAAGTTTGGAAATTCAGAAAAAAGTAATGTTAACCAGAGCAGTTTGGATTTTTATATAGGCCTGATAATTTGGATAATAGACAGGGACCCTATGGGTTCCACCGGAATAAGGCTTGGGTTTTTGGATAGATATTACTGGGATTGATTAATTGTTATCAAGTGGTAGATACGTGAGTATTTAGAAATGCTTTAACTGATATTGATGTAATTTCATGTTCTGCCTGGTACAGAACTGGTACAATTATACATAATTGTATAAGAAATGGGTTTGTTTGGGGTTTTTTAATTTTTAATAGATATAAAAAAGTTTGAAGATGAGAAGTGGCCTCCACCATTAACATAGCTGATGTGTTACGCATTGGTAGTAACATTGGTAAGAAAGAGTGCAGCTAGGAAATATGAAATACTTCCCTTTTGCTTTAGTATTGTAAATTTCAAGAAGGACTTGGCAGTGTTGTGGATATTTGACTTTCTGACTTGATTGTTTCAGGACTATGCCAAGGTGTGGTTGCTGACCTTCATTAGAATTCATAATTTTCTTTCAGAAGGACAGGAGAAGAGGAGAAAAGAAAAACAAGGTTTTTGTGATGTTAGAAGATTGACAAGGCTCTGCTCTGGAAAGGGAGGCAAACAAGGAGAGATATATAAAAAGGGACTTGGGAGAGAAACAAAGGATCAGCCATTTGGGGAAGATGGAGGTCCAGTGTGGGGTGACAGTCAAGGCAGAGAGAAAGAGTCGGACCTTGGCCCATGAGCATCTTCCCAGACTGCTGAGAGACTTGTGATTTCTGGAATCAGCCATGGGACTGGCCTCAGGGAAGCAGCATTGGGCTGCAAGATAGAAAAGTGGAGAGGCCATGAGATTTGCTATAAACAGACAATGGTCTGGGGCAACAATTGAGCCTTGAACAATTGAGCGTTGAACAATTGAGCCTCAGCATGCATAAGCTGATGTGTGTGTTAAAGGAGTGTAGAGAGTTTGGACATTTGAACTTTGTGTTGGAGCTTGTTTTATCTAGTTTGAGTCAGATGTCTTTGGAGAGGCCATGAGTGAGACGTGAGAAGATAAACCTGGTGTTGGTTCCTGTTCTATCTTGCCGGTTTTGTATTGCCTAAAGTTGAGATGGACGCTGAAAGGAAAGAAGAACACATCTTGGATCATGTGTTTGGAAGAAGCTGAAACAGATGCCAAAGGAGGAAAGAGAAATGCCCTGCTTTTGGAATATGTACTTGTGAACTCAGATTGACTGGACTTGTGGTGAGGTGATCAGGGACTAAAGGAAAGTTTTGGACATGTAGTGGGGTAATTTATTCATGTTTATTTTGTAGCACATGTAATAGGGTAACCAGGGTTTCTAATATGCTTATCTTGTAGTACATATGTAGGTAATCAGTTCCATATTTACTTACTGAGTAACAGTTTGATCACTTTAAGAGTTTGGTCTGGCTTTGGGATTACATAGCAAGGCTATGGGTAGAGAAAGAACCCTGAAATGGGATGGCAAGAGACAGGTCTAAGAATAAAAGCTTTTTGGTTTTTTTGTTTGTTTTTGTTTTTTGTTTTTTTAAAGTTTGGGATGGAAAGGGCCCTGGGGCAAGCAGCAGGTATCTAAATGACAAAGGTAACGTGTGTGGGAGCTTAAGGGTTAATAAAGGCTTTTGCATCAGATTAAAAGGTAAAAGCTTTCCTTTGGTTTAGGAAAGCTGGTATAAAAGATTTTTACTAAAACCTTGCCCCTTCCTCATCAGATAACAGATTCACTTGGGAAGTTAAAAATCCTGATATGGCCTACAGTCTAATTACAATTGACCCTTCAACAACATTCAAGGTTAGGGGTCCCAATTGCTCACTCTCCTGTCTGTAAATTTTGCTCCCCCAAATTTAATCATAGTAATGAAACAGGGCTGTCAGGGTGCTGGACATAATCAAAAGGACAGGGCCCAATAGAGGACAGGTCACTGAGTGCACAATTGCAAGATCCCTCAGGCTCAGGGAATAACAACAGTGTGTTTATTTAAGAATCCGGGAAAACAAAAGTTTCTCAAGGCCACAAGTGGCTGGCTATCTCACCCCAGGTAGTGTCCACAGTGTCCAAAATTCCTACACAAAGGTTCGCTTATCCAAGATAATCTTGTCCTATCAGTGAGGATCTGGATCTCCAATGTATGGCAGCTGGAGGCATTCACAGGTGGGGCTGATAGTGGATGGCATGGCTGAATGGAGCAGCCTGGGGCACCCCAATTTGTGACACAGTTGGAAAAGTGGGAATATGCTATACTGCCCTAGTGGACCAGATCTAACCGAAAGATCACCAGAGAAAAACAGGAAGTACAAAAGAGCACACAAAGAAAAACACAAAGTGCAGAAGGGAGAGTGGCTAGAGAGGAGCCAGTGTGGTGGGCTGTGGGAGACTGGGAGTAACCAGACACCACTTAGTGTGAGTAGTGAAATCAGGTGAGAAAACAAATCAAACAGGGTACTTAACTTACAAACAGGAGCAGATGGCCCTTTAAAGCCAGCAACTCATCAGGTTCATCTCAGTCCCTGTGAGTAGTAGCAAGACCACAATAACCTTAAGAGGCAAAAACAGATTTATTCATTAAAAAGACAAAATAAGCAAAAGTCACAAGGGTACAAGGAACCCTTTCAGTAATTTCACTAACCAGCTCAATCTCTAGTTCAAAAACTGCACATGGGTCCTATGTCACATGTGTCCACAAAATGGCAGCTGTTTCACCTTCAAGTCAGATGAGGAACCAAGATGGAATCGCTGCTCCTTTTTCAAAGGTGGGAGATTCAAATCCAATGAAGAAACCAGGATGGCCTTGTCAATTCTCCTCCAAAAGGCACAGTTTCAGCATTCTTTTGGCTCCAATTCTAAAGTAGCCTGGAATCAGCAAGACTCACTTGATACAACAGCAGCAACCATGTCTCACAGCGAAAACAATATACTTCCAGTTCTCCTCAGGTCTCTAATTTCCGAGCTTCACAGTTTCAAAGTTAAACTAAGTTCTCAAGTACCAAATTTCCAAGTCAGCTTACAAAGGTCACAGATTTCCCCAACATGTTTCCCTGGATTCCTCACCAGCCCAGGCTGGGGATAGAAGCCCACAGTACGACTTCCTTCCCTGCCCTGCTGCTGTACATGGCAGCAGAAGCTCTGAGGCCTCTAGCCTCCCTGCTGCTCCTCTGCTTTCCTCCTCTCAGTGCCTTTCTCCCTCTCCTTCTCTGTCTCCTCCTCCTTAAATCACTTCCCACCTTTCTCCTCTCACCCGAAGGCTTAACTTCCCTTTTCCAAGTCTCTGCCCACCAGGGTACAATGGCTGCCATTCTAATGCAGCACCACCATGCTGAGGGCCAAGGCTCCCCAATTTTACCACAGCACCCCTATCGGTAGTAGTATGGTCAGATACTGGAGAATAGAGAACAGTGGGCTGGCAGTGGCCAGGAGTGATTCAGGCATATAGAGCCTCAGCTGAAGAAGCCCAAAAGGTCATGATGACAGAGCAAAAGGTGATGTGGAAAAGAGAAAAAGCTTTGTCTTGTTTGAAAGTTGGAAAGCTGGTACCTGGAGAAAGCCTGGACTTCAGAAAGCTGATTTTGCATCAGTACTTGTTGAAAAGGTTTGAAGAAACTTGGAGAAGCTGAGGAGCTCAGAACACTGGAGAGAAAAGAAGCAAAAGGAAGACTTGGAATTCTTGGAATTTGTGTCTGCTGAAAAGCTGGACAACATGGGATGCCTGCCTCAGGTTTGAAGGGGCAAAGGGCACCATCTTGGACATGCATGTTTGGGACTTTGGGATTAAACAGTGAGTTTAATGAGTGAGATAACTGGCCACTTGTAGCATTAATGACTTTTTGTTCCCTTGTTAATAACTTATTAATAAATCTTGTTTAAGTTGCATTGTCTTGTTTCATGAATGGGAAGAGCCTGGAGGCAAAACCACTGCTTATTTTCTTTTGGCACACAGGCTGAAGGCTTTTGCCCTTTTTACATACTATATCGAGGCCATTGAGATGATGCCACAGCAGCTGCAGCCACAGAAGAATGGACTGGACATCACTTTATGCTTGACAAGATTGCAACAGAGGTAGCAGCACTGGGAGGCAGTGCCAGATGATTATCATCTCTCAGAGGTGACAGGGACACAAAGTGCCAGTCACCTGTCACAGAGCTGGCCAGTAGTGCCAGACAGCACCAGTCACCAGGAGGCAGTAGTGTCAGAAACACCATGTTAACAGTTCTTCGTGAGTTGTCAACCCACCATCAGCACACAGGTCTTTGAGATTCCTGGCCTTTGGTGCTTCTTGCAGGTAATATCAGAGGCACGTGTAACCCACCTAGCCTCTGAAATACATTTTGGCTTCCTTCTTTAGAGGCCAGGAACAGAGTCCATCTCAGGAACAGTGCCACAGAGCATGTGAGTCCCAGTTTGAGGCAGTCCAGTTCAAGAGAGTCCCACCCTGGCTCCTGTCCTGCCTTGCATCCTCCTTCAAGGTTCCCCACAAGTCTGATTGGACCACTAATCAATCAGCTCATAGCTTGTACCTGATAGGTCCATTCTATAATCCAGGCACCAAATACATAAACCTTTTTATAGCCTAAAGCCATAGTGTTGGAGCTGAGCCAGTGGGACCCCATGCTCCTGCCTGCAACCCTGAACCAGGTGCTGGGATGGTATGATAGGGGAACCACTGCTTCCTGCCATCGCTTTGGCCTCTGCCTGCAGTCTGAGGCCCAGTAGGGCCACTAGTAGTGAGAAGTAAAGTGCTGATCACCAACTGCTGCTTGCACTGCCTGCAAGCAAATACTTTGGGACCAAGTGCCAGAGGGCAGGGCTATGTTGGGGGGAAGGGGGTATCTTTGATCTCTGGTCTCAGTAACCCTTTGGGCTTCAGGACCCCTGTATATATCACAGTCCACACATGCTCAAGTTTAGGTATCCCCAGCATCTACAACTCTGCCTCCAGATTCAAGCAGTCACATCTGGTTGGTTGAATCTGTGAACACTGAACTTGTGGGTGTGGATGCTCAAATGTAATTACTGAGGAAGAAAATCCACATACAAAGGGACCCTTGCAGTTCAAATCCATGTGATTCAAAGGTCAACTGTAATCAGAATCTCTGATGGGGAGATCCGGACACCAGGATATTTTTACAGCTCCCAGGTGATCACAGTTTTCTATCAGGGCTGAGGAGGATTACTTTATTTCTCTTTGTTATATGTGGTAACACCTGGACTGGCTCTGCCCCCTTTAGCTCACACCTGCTGTGCTTTCCCTCCCACTGCTACCCTGGTTCTCCAAGTTTTCTGACAAAATCCCAAGTAAAATTCTACTTTATGTCACAGTCATACATATATGAATTTGCATTTATAATTGAAAGTTAAAGACAAAAGTCACCTTCATTTTGTGCAAAGTACTCACATTTTTAATTTTATCCCATTCTGCTTTGTGGACACCTACTACTGTGTTGATTCCTGACCACTAACTAGTTGCAGTGAATACTCTGAAATCACTGTATAGACTACCTTCCTTTTAGGTTACATTCTTCTCCAGATCTAGGCCTTCATTGATGGGTCTGGCAATTTTTCCATGGGCATCTTTTTTTTTTTTTAAATAAGTTACCATCCTAAAAATCCTTAAAACTTGATGCATTGTTGCTATGTAATATTATATTTGTTTCAGGTGTAATGATTTGGTATTTGCATATATTGTGAAATGATCACACAATAAATCCAGCAAACATCTATACTGAAGTCTTTATAGCTAGCTATTGCTAATAACAACAGCTTACAGAGAACTTACTGTATACCATGTAGTCAGCTAACCTGAATTTGTTTTACAGAAATAATTTAATCCTTTCACTAACCAAAGAGAATAAACTATGAGTATTCCTATTTTATAAATCAAAATGTTGATGTTCAGAGTGTCTGTGTAACTTGCCTAATGTCACATAGCTAGCAGCAGATTGCTGAAGCTGGGCAGAACCCAGAGGCGAAATAATTATTTCAGGTGAACTCCATGTAGCATATCCACTTGATGATTTTTAACCATGCACAACTGAAACATAAATGTCATGATGCAATGTTACTTCAATAGTTATTTCTTTATTCCAGAAATCCTTGAAGAAAGGTTTAAGGTAAATGAGTTATGAAGGTTTTCCCACACCTTCAGCTATTACTGCTGTGACCAGCACCTGTGGTAGTTCACCCTTCCCATGATTGTACCCTCCAGGCCCAGTGGGCATGTGCATGCCTAAGTGGGCACACCTGGGCCTAGGAGGGCGGGGCTCAAAAAGCAGCATCACCTTGGGTGAGGAGGGGAACTCAAGGGACAGACTCAAATGGTTGTTTCCCCTGTTGTCTATTAATGGCTGGTTTCCCCTGTTCTCTATTAAAAAGCCTGTGAAGATGATGCCAAGGACCCCAACATTCTTCTTTAAGCTGCTAGAACCACTGATGAACCTGCCCAGATTGGGATGGTTGCAAAACAGAAGGATCTATGTTCTTTACTCACTAGCATATTTTCAGTAACTAGCACATCTGACATATAGTTGATGCTCAGCAGACACTGAACTGACTCCCCTTCTACATTTCTGTCATTCCAAAACTGTCTCACACACCATTCAATAAAGCACATTGTCTTAGAGCTCGCTGAGACTTCAGTAGTGTTGGTTCAGTCTCCTGTCCTCAATCAATCCAGCAGAGCTAAAAGAGTTGTCTGCCACCAGCAGTAGGATGGGAACTGGCCCCAGACTACCCGTTGTCCAGCCTGAGGCTCTTCCTCTCAAAAAGAGATGAGAGAGCCCTGGAGCTGAAACATTTCCACATGCTGGAGAGACACTGCTCCCTCACAGTGCCTGGAGTGGCCCCTCTCTCTTCTCAAATGAAAGCTTCCTGTTCTGGGGCCTCTAAGCCACCTCTCAAGGTTTGAGCTCTCACCTGGGTCTTAAGCCACTGTCTCCATTGCAGGACATAAACCTCCCACCCTTTGCTGGTATATTTTCATGCATCTAACATGTTGGCCCTGAGAGGAGAGATGCCTTTCCAAAACCACCATGAAACCGTGAACTGGGCAAAAATGAGACTTCATTCTAACATTCATCTTAACCTATTAGATTTTCACTTCTTTTGCCCCAAATACAATTCTTGTTTGAACCTTGAAAGCTGATGTCAGCCTGAAGGATACAAGAGGGAAGTTTGGTTTAGGAAGGAGTTAGAGAGGAAATAGTATCACAAAGGTGCATGAGATAAAACACCTAACCAGGGACACTCCATGCTTAAAGACAAAGTTACCAAAGGTGTACCTGCTTTGAGTAAACCCACTGCCTTTACCAGACTCACTCAGACACATACCACAGTGTTATAGTCTAAATTTGCTAAGAAATTATTGCTCAAAGCTTAGAGGTCAAGCATGCAAAACACGTCAAGGCTGAAGCCATAACAAAAGGAACAGACTCAGGAAACTAAAGTTCATTACCATGTAAACTGCAAGGTGGTTATCTGGTGTTTGCCTCAAGGTCTTAATTATGTCAAAACATCTGTGTGAAAATTTTCCAAAGCTGAAGAATATATAAAGCCCACTCTCCTGAGAATCGGGATCCCTTTCCTCCAAGGTACAGCCACTGCTGCATTTGCAAGTGCCGGGGAATGGATCCCAGATGGAACTGGAAATAAAACACTTTTTGTTCTTGCATCTCATGGTCTTATGTTTTACGTGAAGCTAAGAGGATCCTGAACTGTAGCAACAGGTTCAACGAGGAGCCCCTGGTTGCACCCTGTTACTCCAGGTGTGGCCTCTCTGTGTCTTCTGCAGACTGTTCACCCCGATCCTCGGTAAGTGTTTTTATAGTCTTAGACAGGCTCCATGGCAGCAAAGGGCAGTGTGTTGATACGGTGTCCATCTCATTTAGCTGACATTCAGTGTCATAGAATGTAGTACTAAGGGCAGATTTTGAATTATGATGTTAGAGAGGAAAAGTCACAAGTAAATCAGACCATGACATTGGGACCCAAACTGTCATCTAGCGCACTGTGAATTCTCAATAATAACTGCTCATTCATAGACTAGTATCTTAAACATAGAGTGGTTTTTTTTTTTTTTTTTTTTTTTTGAGACTTGGTCTCCCTATGTTACCGGGGTAATCCAATCCTGTGAACTCCCCCAGCCTCAGCCTCCCAGGTAGCTGGGATTACAGGTGCCTGCCACTGCACCCATCTACTTTTTTGAGACCAGGTCTTCCTATGTTGCCCAGGGTAGTCTCGAACACGCAAACTCAAACAATCCTGCCCTCTTGCCTTCCAGTGCTTGGATTATAGGCGTGTGCCACCATGCCCAGCAAGTAGAGATTTTTATCTGCATAGATTTCTTATAATTTTAATGGTAATTTGCAAGGTGTGAAATACAGAAATAATCACTTTACAGTGACCATGGAGGTTTGACTATATTTCTCCCTGTCTCAGGACTGAAAAGTTGTGTTCTTTAAATACCAGAATCACTTAAACAATGATCAAAATGTGATATAAAAAAAAGTCTGCTGAGCAACACTTTTTAAAACCTTTCATTATACTTGAAAAAGGTTGAACAGAAGTCACTTTACTGGTTTTGAATAAAAAATTTCTTTCCAAAGTGTAGAGAGAAAAAGTGCTCAGGAAATATGAGACTCTGTGAGAACCTTGTTGCATTCACCTGGCTGTGTTGCTCCAGTCCTGTTGCCTTTTGTTCTTTGGAGTTGTTTTCAACCACAGGTTCTTTTCTTTTCTTTATTCTCTGAAACCAGAGAACAAAAAGAACGTTAAGACAGGCTTTCATTGTCTCCCTCTCTAAGTGAATCTGTTGCTCTGAGAAGCAGGCCTGGGCTGGCTGGCGTTAGAGGCAGAGGAATGCCAGAATGCCTTGCAGGCTAATCCCCAAGACTTGCTTGGAAAGAGTCCTTCCTAGGGTGCTGGTGTTTCCTGCCTGTGTTTCTTGGCCACTGTGGAGACTGAAGCCTCCAGCAAAATGCAGGACAGGGCAGAGAGAGAGAATTCAGAGTGGCTGAACCAATGTTTCTATCTCCAGACCAGATCAGTGACTGTGGCAACTGCAGGGACTGACTGAACTGGCCTCTCTGATTCCCTGGGGAAACCATCCTATCTGTGGAGAGCAGGACTCAGTCCCTGTGATGATGGTCTAATTAAATGAAATAATTAGTGCATCATTTGGTTATCCTAATAGGACAGAGATTTCTGTTTTTGTAAATATATGATACAGCAACTCATTTTCTATTTACACCAATTCGTAGCATCTTATTGATAAACTCTTTTATAGATCAAATATTTTAGGGTGTATAACCTATATGACCTATTATATGCAAAAATAAACGTACTGAGGGATTTTTGAAAGTTAGCTAAATCAATGGAACTAGCCCAGGGGAAAAGTGAACCCAAAAGTTAGAATTATAATCAAAGTGCTATTTGCCCCAAGTTTCCTCTATTTGGTTCCTCATGGTACTCCAGCCCCATCAACCTCCAGGGAACGGTCACCTGGAATAGATGATAACACCCCTGCCTTTGTGAGAGTGCGTGTGATCTAGACAATGCAACCCACGGTTCCTTCTCTTCCTGGTGTGCTTCAGGAACATTTCCAAGCACACTAAGCCTATGCTTCTTAGTGGCAACCCACTGGATGATCAAAGCATGATGCTGGCAGTGACCACTGCTTTGGGACTGCACTACTTACTAACGTAGGGGAGCGGCAGCCATGCCACACTGACCCACCCCACCCTGCCAGCCACACTCAGCATTGGCTTGCTGCCCAGCATAGCTGTCGCTGCTGTCCTTTGTCCTTGCTGGCAGCACCCCACTATTGTTGAGTGGCATCCACCCCAACTTGTGTTCAGAAAGGTGGTCCTGGGAATGACTGTTGATTAATATAAATCAGGAATTGGCAACCTATTGATGCAGATTTTATTAAAACATTCTGTAAGTCTTTTCGACTCTGTATTCCGTATAGTCTCTGTCACAGTCACTCAGCTCAGCTGCTGGCTGTCAAAGCAGCCACAGACCGCACGTGTGATGGTGTTCCACTCAAACTTGACTTAGAAAAACAGGCAGCTAACCTATTTGGCCCAAGATCTAGTTTGCTAACCTTTGGCCTAAGCTAACCATGAACTTGTCTTCTCCCTTCAGTAGTGGCTGTTTGAAACAGTGGCCATTTCAAGCAGTCCTGGTCCTTGCTGGAGGAAGACAATCCGCCCTCCTGATTTGAAGGGACTGAGTATGATACCTGGTAATGGGGAAGCCACTGGAAACCCCCAGAGACAAGGTGAAGATGGGAGCCCACTGCTGATGGCAGAATTGGGAGCACAAGCATCCTTGATGTCGTTGTGCCACTAAACTCCACTCAAGAAAGAACTGCCTTCTCCTGACTTTCTGCTGTCCAGAGTTAACCCCCTTGTCCTAGTCACTCTAAATTAAATTTATGTTTAGCTTGCAGCCAAACTACAACTGATCGCGGCATCGCTGGTGCTGGCTCTTCTACTGCCATGGCAGGCTCTAGCCCCATAGTAACTGGCCCCGAGACCACCCCATCCCCTGGTTCAACTGCTGCCCACCTTCCTCTTTATCACTCCCCTCCATTCTAACCCTAATGCATTGACCCTGACCTCTCCATCTCATTGCTCTTCTTCCCCCTGGGACAGAGATTTTCCTAAGAAAAGTTCATTCACAACACTTGTAGATACTGATAGGGTGTGCCCCCCCCCCCACTGTCTCCTGTTTGGGATTGCAGGTTTCAAGGACAGGTAATGTTAAAATGGGAGAATGACCTTAACTGGAATTTCCCTTCAGGGGGATGCAGGGGGAAGAAAGAAGTGTAACAGATTTCCTGGAAGGCGGGAAATCAGGGTATATAAAGGGTGTGCAAACAAAGAGAAGGTTTCGATTCGATTTAATTCGATTGGGATTCCAATATGGAGAGAGGATAGAGAGGAGAGATGGGAATTAGCCATCTTGTAAAGATGTGAGCCATGTGAGCTAGGCCATGTGGCCACCGAGGGCCTGCAACCCTCGGCTGGCCCAGGCTGGCAGCATGTGTGCTGAATGCAGTTAAGGAGTTTGCAGACTTGAACTCCGTGTTGGAGTTTGTTTTGCTGAGTTTAACTTGTGTCTGCGAGAGGCTGTGCAAAAGTTAGGCCTGAGAAGAAAGTGAACTTTGCTGGTTCGGCACCATGGAGTT
>PVHY01025567.1:0-18255 GCA_004024945.1 Uropsilus gracilis
GGGGCTCAGACCCTGTGGGTTATTTATTTTAACAAGTGTCCACTTTCGTCCCTTCGTGAAGCTCGGTCCCAACTCCTCTGGATCTGCGGGCTCCACACCGGGGTCCCCACACCGTGCTTCAGCCTGCAGGTGTGGGGGCTGGGCAGGTGCCAGGCCCGGGCGAGATGCCCGCCCTGGGGACCCGAGTGCCCTGCCCAGCCCCCCGGGACGGCCCCTCTCCCTGGGCGCGGGTGGGCCCCGCCACCCCCAGCCTTTCCATGTAGCCGAGGGTGTTTCCCCGACACTCTGCGCGCAGGACCGGCTGGGAGCGCGCAGGGACGCAGCGTCTCCTGCCGGTGCTGCGCCCGCGCCCCCGCGCGGCTCAAGACGCGGACACTCAGCCGCCGGCTGCCCCCGAGCTCCTGACGCCTGACCTGGTGTGGAGCCTCGGGGCCCGCTGGTCCGACCTCAACGTGAATAAACGCGCCGGTCCCCGAGCGCCGAGCGCCATCGCGTGCGTCTGCGCCGCGGTCTCTGCACTGCCTGCGGGGAGGCCGGGGCCAGGCCCTGCCTGCAGGGAGGCGTGTCCTCCAGGGACCCGAGAGAGGAGGGGGCGCAGCGGAGGGGGGCCCTGGGGACCCCAGGCCCCTGCGGAGTCGTTGAGCAGTGAGAAGGCAGTTTGGGGCGTGAGCAGGAGGCCCGGCGAGGCTGTGCTGGCCGCCTTCTCCCGCAGTGACCACCGTCCCCTCTGGACTGTCCACCCCGGACGCGAGTCGCGGCGCTGCCGGAAACTTGGCCTCCGTCTGCCCGCCCGGCCCCGCCCACCCGGGACCCTGCGCCCCTCCTCCCGCCCCGCCTGCCTGCTGGACCTGCACCCCCTCCTGACCCCTGCCCCGCTGCCCAGTGGGTCCACCTGGCCCCCCTGCCCTGCTGCCCAGCGGACCTGCGCCCCCCTCCGCCCGCACCTCCGACCCGGCCGGCTCCCCCAGGGCCAGGCGCGAGCCTTGGAACCGCGTGGCCCGGGTTCCCACGTGGCCATTCCACGGCCTGCGGCCTCGGGCAAGGCATCAGCTGGACCCGGTTAGGAGAGGGAAACCGCCGGCCCCTCCCGCGGCCCGGGGAGGGGGTTGGGGGGCTGGCAAGCAGCACAGCCGCGGGGGGACATGGCAGGAGCACAGCTGGGCAGAGCAGAGCTGCGGGCAGCACAGGCCTGGCGGGCCCCGGTGGCCGTGGCGGGGGCAGGTGTGCCCTGGGCGGAGCTGACCAGGAAGCCCTCGCAGGCCGAGGGCAGGGCGGGGGCTGTGTCCTCGCAGCAGTGTCCTGAGGGCGCCCCGGGCCCGGGGGCAGCTCGCCGTCCATGCTGCATCGCTGGGGTCCTGCAGGGCCGGGTCTGCTCTGCCCCGGCCTTGGCCCCAGGGTGTCCATCCTGGCACCGTCCCTGCCGCTGGCCCGGCGCGGGCGGTGCTGCTGGTGTCTAAGGTGCAGCCCTTCCCGGCGGCTCGAGGAGGCCGCGTGGACACAGCGTCTCCGTGAGTGGCGGGGAGGGCCTGCCAGACCCATCCTCCCAGCCAGCCCGCGGGCAGAGGCCTCCGGGCAAGTCGGCCCGAGCAGAACCGGTTTAATCCAAGTCGCCGCTGCAGCTCCGGGAGCCTCATCCTCTCCCGAGCTGCGTCCCGCTGGGCAGCCGCGACGCTGGGGCCCTGGCCGGGACCCCTCCAGGGACCGTCCTGGAGCGCGAGGAGCGGGCGGCCGTCCACGCCCAGGGGAGCCCAGCGGGAGGGCTTCATGGCAGCGGGAAATCCCTCTTTGGGGTGTTCGTCCTCCCCGCCAGCCGGCCGTGGGCCGATGGGAAAGCAATGCCCGGGCTCCGCTCCGCGTCTGCTGCCCGCCCAGCGGCTGGCAGGGCCTGGCCCCGGTGAGCCAGCCCAGCCGGCTCGATGCCAGGTGAGCCTCCGCGGCCTCGGGCGCGAGAGGAGGCCTGTCCCTCGGAACGCCTCTCGAGTCCCTCCTTGCCAGCGTCTCGGCCTCGGCGTCCGGCCTCAGCGTCCACCCGCTGGTGTCCGGCCGCAGGGCCCCGAGGGCGCCGGAGCAGAGGTGCAGCGCGGGGAAGGGTCCCCCGAGGAGAGCCGGCTGCGGGGCGTGTGTCCGGGGTCGGAAGTGGGCACCACAGGACGGAGGCCCGGCCGTGGGCTGCAGGAGCTGCGGGTGCCCAGGGCGCGAGGGCGGGGCCGCAGGCCGTCTGCAGACTCCGCCCTCTCGTGCTCACTGGTGCCGTCGGGCTGGCTCGTCCCACGCCAAGGAAGGGGCAGCCTCTGCGCACCCCAGCTTCTCTGGCTGCCCCGTGCTGACGTCCCCCCGTTTCCCAGGGGGCCGGGACCCCCACGCCTGGCCAGTGTCTGTTCGCACCGCCGTCCTGGTCCAGAGCGGTGCCTCCTTCCCTCCTGCAAGCGTCTTGTCCACGGGCACCGTGGCCGCACGCGCGCCAGTCTCCCCAGGACAGGGCTGGCCAAGGCCGCCAGGGCCGGGTGTGGGCTGAGACCCCGGGACCGTCCGCGGCCATCGCCTGCTGTTTGAGGGGGAAGAGGGTGTTGAGATCCCCCACGCCCTCCGTGCTTCGCTGTAGCTTCCACACACACATCTGGAGGCCACCATCACCCCCAGACTGCAGCGTCCACCCGGGCCCTCGCCCAGATCTGCACTCGCCCCCCGCCTCGGGCGCCTGGGCTCCTGTCAGAGCAGCAGCCGGCGGGGCGGCGGGGGCGCGTCCACCACGGAGCGGGAGGAACAAGAGACACGTCTGCCTCTTCTTTTGCACGTGACGGCCCCCGGGGCCGGGAACGCGCGGGGAGGCACCCGTGGTGGAGGCTGGCGCGTCCATGCTCTGTTCAGGTGTCTCCCCTGCCCTGTCTGAAGCAGGCGGCCGCCACCGCTGATCTCGGGGGGGACGCAGCCCCGGCTCCCCTGTGGGCCGCACCGGGCAGTGGACACTTTCCTGGGTGCGGTGAAGGCTGGCCCCCGGAAGCAGCTGACCGACAGATGGACCCGGGAGCTGCTCCCACTCACAGGGGCGAGCCCGGCTCCCAGACGTGGTCCGCGTAGCAGGTGCGGGGCGAGGAAGAAGAGGGCAGCGAGTCGTGGTCGCAGGAGCGCGATGTCCTGGTTGGGGGGCTCCTGGCCTTCCTGCCCCAGTTCAGGGGTCCAGATTCCCAAGGCTCCGGCCGTCTGAGGAGATGGTGATGGCAGCGTGGGTGCGGCCTCGCCTGGTGGCTGAGGGACGCGTGTGGCGGCGCGAAGGCGGGACGCCCGCTGTGAGCGTCCCCGCCGGCTCCCTGGTCCTCGGAGGGGCTCCAGCGGGCTGATGGGGGCAGCGGGTCCCCAGAGCCTGGCCCGGCTCGAAGGCCCGCCGGTGGCCTTGTTCTCTGGAGCGAGAGGGCGGGTCTGGCTGCTCACGCTGCGCAGCATGGGGAACCCGCAAGCTCGGGCCTCGCCCTCTGCACACGCCAGCCTTGGCCACCACGTCCCTGGCAGCCGCACGCCGGGCCCAGCGGACGACGGAGCGAGCAGGGTCCTTGTGACCGCTCGCAGACAGACCTGGCCGGGGCCGCTTCCCTGCAGCCGGCAGAGCCCGGCGCCCGCCGCGTCGGGTGTTCCTGCTTCAAGCCACCAGCTTCCTGCTCCCCTTGCTTGGTTGTGCGACGGCCACCAGGCCTCCTCTCGCCTGTGCTCCTCTCCGTCCTCTCGCTCCCCCAGGGACGCGGGCATAGGACGAGGCCCCTCCTCGGAGTCGGGGACGACGGGACAGACGGCCTTTGCCGGGGTCTCGTGCCCCGAAGTTTGAGGCGCAGGAAGTAGCAGAGGCTGCAGAGACACAGGTCACAGGGCCAGTCCCGCCCCTGCTCGGCTGGCCAGGCCACCCGCAGCCTCGACCGTGTCCGAGCGAGAATGCGTGATGGGCCCTTGGCCGAGGCCCCTGAAGCCCCGGCTTCCGGACTGCAGCGGGGAGGTGGCTGAGAGCGCGCAGCTGCTCGGAGCACGCACGTGTCCCTCAGCGCGCGGTTACTGGACCGTAAGATGGTCACTTCCCCAAACAGGCGTCGCTGACCCCTACCTGTGCGCACATGCACACTGGTTTTCTCTGCTGCTTTCCCTCCGGCGTTGGTGCCAAGAGACAATCCGCCACCGCTGGTCGGGACGAGCCAGCAGCGGTCACCGCAGCCAAGGAGCCCACACATCATCGATGACCTCGTCCGCGCAGCGAGGTCACCGCGCCAAGACGGTGCACGGGGCCCGGAGGCCCCAAGGACGCCACTTCAGAACCGCACGTGTGGTTTTTGCTCTTGTTTCCACGGGCATCTTCTGCCAGGGGACCTGAGGTCGCGGCGCCCCCGTGACGGCCACTCCAAAGAGGACGTCATCGGCCCAACGAGTGAGCCCCGAGACGTCGCAGCGCTGCCTCCGGCGCCAGAGTCCACTGTCCCCCTCCACACAACGCCCTGGCCGCGCCCTGGGTGGCCAGCGCCACGCACTCCTGTGAACTTCTGAAAGCCGTTGAGGTGGGGCGGGACAGCTGGTGACCCGGGTCCCCAGAGCAAGAGGCTGACATCCGTCTTCATCCGGCCCCGTCACGGGAGTCCCAGGCTCCAGGAACAGGGCCTCCTTCTTCCTCTGGGAGTGTCCTTGTGGGAAAGGCCACCCCCGCGTGTGGTTCGAGGCCATTAGCCGGTCCTCAGAGAGCCATCCGGGCGCCATTTAGGACTCTGCCGCTCGAGTCCTCACCTGCTGCCTGGCAAGCAACGCTCAGGAGTCATCAGACCAGGGAGCGCCCCCACGACCCTTCCTTCGAGTCAACAGAAACCCCTGGTTGAGGGGAGCTGCTCCAGGTGCCGTGGGGTGCGGCGCGGCGTGACGCGTGGCTCGATGGCAGGCGCAGAGGCAGCGTGGCGAGCGCGCGGGAGCACAGCCTTGCCCGGGGAAGCGAGGGACGTTCCCGCGAAGCTTGAGCTGTGGTGCTAAGACTGGGCTGTGATTCGGGCGAACGTGAAACTGCCGAGCGCAGGGGAACAGGGAAGAAATCAGGCAAAGAGCGAAATGGGGCAGATTTTCCAACTATGGCCACGAGGGGCGCCCTCTGCCAGGGCCCCCTGAGGACCCGAGGGGAAGCCCCCCAGTGGGAACACGGTCCACAGCGTGGGCTGACCTTCCTGGAAGGCGAGGGGGCCCAGAGGCGTGGTGACGGCGAGTCCAGGTGGCTGAAGAACTGCAGCGACAACAGCAAAGGGTCAACCTTCCCAAACCGGCCTCGTTCAAGATGGGAAGACGACGCGGGGGACACACAGGGACCGCCAGGCTGGGGGGTGGGCCCAGTGCCCGCGCTCCTGCCCAGGGCTCGCCCTCCCACCTGGCCTCGAGAGCAGCCCCTGGAGTGCCCACCAGGACGGAAGCCGCCCCAGACAAAGGCTCCCGTGAGCAGGAGGAAGGGGGGGGGCCCTCTCCAGAGCCCCGCAGAGACTCCACGCTGGCCAGGAGCAGCGGGGGCTGCAGATGGAGACACGCAGGCAGCGGCTGCCCCGCTGCCCAGCCCGAAATGCCAGGCTCTGCCTCCTGCAGCTGTGCCCCGAGAGGCCACCCCACTTCCCACCTGCGCCGCTCGCGGCTGGCTCTGTGGCCGCCTCCCCACAGGGCGGGTCTGCGTCTGCAGGATGGGGGTCCCGGGACCCGGGGAGACACTTGCCACATGTGGGAGAAGCCTTCTCAGCTCCCCGGGACGCTGCAAGTGCTGCAAGCCTGGGCCTTCAATCGGAGCTCGAAGGCTGAAGATTCTTCCTCCTCTTTCCTCATCCTGTGCGTTCCTGACTTCAGCCCTGACTCTGAGACAAACCGCAGCGACTGACGTCCCGGGTGGCTCTGGTCTGTGGTGTCCGCTCAGAAAGCCGCGTCTGTGCCTTTAGCCCGCATCGCTTCCTGCTCACCACCCAGCTTCCGAGACGGCGTCCGCAGGACCTGCGAGCGCTTCGGAGGGTCCGTGGACGGAGCTGCGCTGTCCGCCGGAGGAAGTGACGCCCGGAGCCGCATGGCCAACGGCAGAGACGCGGCTCTGCAAGTGAGCGGGCCTCGGGCCGGCCCCCCGGGGCCAGTGGCGGGGCCACGGCCCCGCTGTAGACAGGGAGAAGAAGATGCTCGGGGGCCCCAAGAAGGACGCCCTAGGTGGCGGGCCCTGCCCCCCTCTCGGGGGAGTCCAGAGAGCCCCAGAGGCCCAGGTCCCTCCAGCAGGGGGAGGGGCCGCAGGAGGGGAGGGCGCCGGGGAGCAGGTGTCGGCACAACGGGGCTGATTCCCCCCCCCTGTGTCCCCCGGTGGCCGCACAAGGCGCCCTCCCCGCAGCCAGGCCCCCAGGCGCGGGACGTACCCCAGGCGGGTCTGGTGCCTCCACCCGGCCCGCGGGGCTGCCCCGAGCCAGGCCGGGGGGAGTCTGGGCTGCGGCGCCCGCAGGGCCTCGAGCGGACATCGCCTGACGTGGGAATCCCGCTCCGGGCGGATGCGGCTGCTCGGACGCGGTCCTGGGAGGGGGCCGCCATCCCCCTCGGATCCGGGCGCCTGAGCTCGCTGCTGTCCTGCGGGTCCTCCTCAGGGCCGCCCGGGGGCTGACCTGTCCTCGCAGGCACGGTCCCCCAAGCTCCCCCACCCCAGTGCCCGAGGGGCAGGAGCCGCCAGGGCCACGGGCTGGAGCGTGAGCGGCCGGAGCACCGGGCCTGGTCGCAGCCGGCCTGGGCCTGGGGGCACAGGTCGCTCAGGGCTGGTCGTGTGGTGACTCCGGGCAGGCGGCCTGGCCCCTGGACTGCGACGGACGCTCGTTTTCGAAGTGAGGGCCGCCTCCCCGCTGCCTGCGGGGAGCACGGCTAAGGCCGGAGCGTCCTGGACGCTGGGTGCCCGGCTGCGAGAGACTTGGGGGGCGCTGGGGGGTGGGGGGCTCTGCTGTCCACGCAGACCGGAAGGACGGAAGCTGCCGGCCACTGGCGTGGGTGCAGGGAGCCCCCGCCCGCCCCCCGCTCTGTCGGGGCGCCGCGCCGCACCCCACCACGAGGGCCCCTTCGGGCAGCCGCGCGCGCCCCCCCAGCGAGGTCTGGGGCGGCAGAGAGGCCACCCCAGGGAGCGGTGCAGGGTGTGGGGCCGGGGGCGCCACGCGGCCCTGGACGCAGGGCCAGGCCGGAGGGGCCAGTGCAGGCCGCAGCCTTCGCGCAGACCGAGCACGCTGCAGGTGCAGAGAGCAGGCCGGCGCCGCGGGCTCCCTGTTGGGGAGACACAGCACGGGGGGGCGTGTTGCGGGGTTTGGAGACCAGAGGGGGCGCGGGACTGCGCGTGTGCACAGAGATCCCGCTGCCCCCGCTGGCCGGAGATGGCCCAAGCTGGCCTGCGGAGGCGCTTCCTCTCGGTGAGGACCCGGCAGCTCACCCCAAGCTCACCCCACCGAGCTCCTGGCCCAGCGCGCCGTCACCTGGCCTGTGACCGGGGGCCCTGGACACGCCGCCCCACCGCCAGCTGCCCGCTGCCTGCTGCCCTCAGCCGCTGCTTGGAAGCCGACCGGAAACACCGCGGTCCAGCTCCCGACGGCGGCCAGGGCGTCCGCCCCTCGCGTCTGCAGCCCGAACCCCCCCAGCAGCATCGGCACCAGACGCCCCGTGAGCCCGTGGAGTCCAGTCCCGCGGCCATCGGCGGCGGAGGACGCCTGGACGAGCGGACAGCACGCTCTCCGCACAGGCTTCAGGGTGGCGGCTGCGTGGACGCGCCCGCGGGGGGCACACGTTGGGGTGACTGGCCCCATCCTGGGGTCCGGCGCAGGCAGCTCCCTCCTGCAGCCGCGGGCAGCGCCTCTCCAGAGGGCAGTCACCCAGCAGCTGTCGAGAGGGCCCTCCCGCAGCGTGAGCCGAGCCAGCTAAGGGGGGCACGGGCCCGGGGGGGGCGGCTTTCCGAACCCCAAGCCCAGGGGCCTGGGGGCCTGACCCGGCTCCCTGCGCCCCACCCAGGAGGGCAGCGGAGGTGCAGGCACAGCGGGGTGGGAGTCCCGCGTCTCTGGCCTCACCGACCCCCGCAGGGTGGCCACCCGCACGTCCTCGCCGTCCGCCCCGTGCGCTGCCCCCAGGAAGCCGTCCTGTCCTCACCGCGGGGACCTTCGTCCTTGCACGGTCTGCTCCGACGTCCCTCTGCAGGCCGGAAAGACCATTTGCTGACTCGGGGACTTTCGGTCTTGAAGATCGAGAGCTCAGTTCTCAGACGGGCTGAGGCCGCCGCTGGCCGGGTCACGGGAAGGGGCCGGCCCGCGGCGGGGCTGGACGGGGGTGACGGGGCCAGAGCGGGGTCGCCACCCCTGGAGCCGCTGCAGTGGGAGCATCTGAGGCAACAGGTCCTCTTGGAGGTGTTGCCCCTTCTCTTTATGTCTCCGTGTCGTCGCTCAAGCTGTGATGGTGACCGTGGTTCCTGTCCCCACCCTAACAAGTGGCCGCGGAGGGGAAACCACAGACTCATTACCCTCCGGGCCTGCACGTGCGTGTGTCGGCGAGGGCGGTCGGGGGGCAGCTGGGGCTCTCAAGGCCAAGAGCACGGTGTCCTGGGCTGACCCGCTTCCTCACCTGGTCAGGTGAGTGGTTCCGCTCCGGGGAGGAGGAGGAGGTCCCCGCGGCCACCCACACTCCTCCTTCCAGCCTCCCTGGACCTCACGTCGTCCCTGACTACCTCTCTGCCTCCGATGCCTCAGCCTGATCCTTCCCTTTCCCGTCGCCTTAGCTGCGTTCATTGGTGTCTTGGCGGTAACATTGGCCTCGAACGGTCCAGGTTCCCAGGGTCGGCTTCCGTCCTTGCAGGCCCGACGCCCCGGACGTCCAGCATCAGCTCCCTGTTTCCGGCCAGCTGGTCGGCCATCTTAATTCTCTCCTGCTGGTGGCTCGTGCGCAGGCTAACGCTGACACACACGCGTGTTAGTTGCTTTTTGCTTAGTCATCGGAAGGGGAGCAAACTGCCTAGATGAGGTGGCCTCACTGCCACCCTGAGACACGTTAGCTTCCTGTTGGAAGTAACCGGGTTTCAGCGCGCGCGCTCCGGGCGGACGGCTGCTGGAAAGGAGCTGCAAGTGGAAGCGAAATCGCGAAAGGAGCCAAAGGACACAAAAGTGCCCACAACTGGACCAGCTGGAAAGAGCCGGCGTGGCGCTCTGGCGTGTTTTCCGTCGGTTTCCACGTCCCGTTAGTCATGGGGCAAAGAGGAGACGAGGTGGTGGGTGTGGCCCCGGATCCGCGTGATTCTTCGTGTGAGCCACGCCTGGTTTATTCGCCTAGTGCTGCAGGGAGCGCTAGTCCGTGTCATTAACCCGCTTCTGGGAAACAGGACAGCCACCCCCAGTGACTGCCGCAGCCTCTTAGGCCCAGCCCCGCCCGTCTCTTACGGCGTCTGTGTCGGTCACCGCTCAGCCTGAATGGGGAAATGAGCAGCGCCCGGTGACTTGGAACGGACGCGCCGTTCAAAGGCTCCGAACGCTCGTCCTGGGCCTGAGCTGCCGCGCCTGGCTTTGCCCTTGCAGACGAGGACTCCGGCTTGATAGGCTGCCCTCTCCGCCCAGGCCCCCCCGGGGAGCCAGGAAGCGCTGCCGGGGCCTGGTTGGTGCTCACTCCTACACGGCCCCACCGAACCTCACCCAGGCACACGCCGTCCTGGGCCGGGGGTGGGGGTGGGGCACAAGAGGGCAGCCTTCTTCCCGGAGCTCACCCAGGACAGGCTGGCCTCTCGACGGAGGCCTGGGCGGAGGGTCCTGAGCGCAGCCGGCTGCCGGTGTGGGACGACTGTGATCCCAAGGAGGGGTGAGCGGGGCGTGCGGCCACGGCCGGCGCCCCTTTCCGGAAGCTGGTTCCCAGGGACAAGCAAATCCGGAGAGGGGACAGCCCCTCTTCACAGTGGCCAGCTCACGACAGCGGGGCTCTGGCACCCTGTTGTTCGAGCGCCCACCTTCAGTCCCCCAGCTCTGCCTGCCCTCGGCCCACAGCGGGGCACTGGCCCCCGCCTCCTGCCTCTGCTCCCCCAACTCGCAGCTCGCCCTCGAGTGGACCCTCCCAACGGTGCCCATCGCCACTGAATCTGATGTCCCTCTGGGCCCTCCCTGCCCCTGCCCACGCTCTCCTCCCACAAAGCCCAGGAGCCTGCCTGGAGGAGGGAGCCCTGCCCGGCCGTGGGAACAGGGTGTCGGTGCTGGAGCCACAGGGATGGGTGAGCGTGGGAGCAGCCTCCGGCCGCAGACGCTCCCTCTGGCCGCTCTGAGTGGCCGATGTCCTTGTCTCGATCCCAGAGGCCGTGCGTGAGCCCCCGGCTGTGACCACGCAGAGGCGGGGGCCTGGTCTCCTCACCGGGCCCACAGGCAGCTCACAGACTGGCTGCCGGGCTTAGAGAAACATGGTCCCGCGGAGCCGCGTCCGTCACCCCCCTCCTCTTCCTCGGCCCCCGCTTCCAGCAGCCTGCTCCCCGAACTCCGTCTCTCCCTGGTGGCGCGGTGCCCAGAGGCCCAGCTCTGCTGCGGGGTCTTTCCCCTGGGCCGTCTTCCCCTGGCGCCCTGCCGCAGGTGGCTGCGGCAAGGGGGGCCGCTTGGCTTGCTTGCGGGCTCTCGCCGGAGCCGACACGGGCACCGCTTTGCCACGGCGGCGAGTCTCGGGCCCCGTTACGCAGGTGGCTGCGACAGTGGACGCGGCTGTCCAATGGGCCAGAGACTCCAGCTGCGGCTCGTCCGGTCCCGAGGCCACCGCCGGGCGCCCCGAGGCCAGGTGCCAGGCGCAGCCCCCCGGCTCCCCTGCAGAGAAGGTCCCGGCGAGTGTCGGAAGGTGGCGCGTGGCTGCTGGTGGCTGCGGCCGGGTGGACGGGGGGACGGGTGGATGGGTGGCCGGGGGACGGGGCGGGGTTTCCAAGCTGCCGCTGAAGCTCGGTGCCCACCCGGGCAGTCGCCTCCTGCGCCTGGACCCCCAGGCCTTGGCAGCCAGCCCATTCCCGGCCCCCGGTGGCTCCGCGAGTTCCAGGCCAGAACCTCCTGCGCTGCCACCGTGGAAACGCACGCCCAGGGTTCAAGTCCGAGGAGGCAGCTGCTCAAGCCAGATGCAAACCGAGCCTCCCAGGCCTGCGGGCTTTGGGCTCTTAACGCTGGCGGAACGGCCGATGGGGCGGTGATGGATTCCTGCGTCCGCGGGTCCACTGAGCCAGACGTGGACGCTGGGCCCAGCTCCAAGATGCCCGGAATGAGAGTTGGCTTCCGTCCTCGGGCCTTGGAGCACAGTGAGGGGCGACCCTGGGAAACAGACGACCCCGCCGGCGTCAAGCCAGACGGGGAAAGTCTGAAGACACCAGACGAAGGAGCGCTGATTCTGCAGGACACAGCACGGTCCCAAGGAGCCCCAGGGGTGGCGGAAGGGTGACAGCGCCAGCCGCTGTGTCCCCATGAAGTGGTGAGACCAGGGCTTTGACATGTTGCTGGAGGAGGGACAGTGGGCATGTGTTGGTGAGGATGCTGAGCCTACATGCCACTACCAGTGACCCAGCAGATCCACCCCTGGGTCTGCTGTGCCCAGGACAGGAGGACGCTCAGGAGAATGACCACTGCTGGTTCAGTCACAAGAAGCTGAAACTGGAAATGACTCCGGCGTCCATCAAGCTGGACTAGGAGTACATGGAGATGCGGTCATCGCTGCTGGAAGGGCACGCGATGCCGCGGAATACTATGCAGCCAGGCAAAGGAAGCTAGTGCCACAGGCAAAAGCACACATGTGACTCTCACAGAGAGCGATGAGACCGAGATCTAGGCCCCAAGACCACTCACAGGGGCCCAGTTCATGTCTGTGGGGGTGGACGTCAGCAAAGTCGCTACCTGGAGGGGTCTTGACGAGGAGCACGGGGTAGGGCAGCCAGAAGTCCTCTCTGTCTGTCGGGGGCTGGTACAAGGCTCCCACATAAGTGGAGCTCGGGAAGCTGCATGTTTAACATCCGCGTGTCTTCCTACGCACACAGGCCGAGGTTTTGAAGTAAAAAAACCAAGTGACAAACACCTGGACGGAAGCCAGTTCCTTAGTGTCCGAGAACAAGGCATGTGGGTCAAGGACGCCCCTGTCTGGAGGAATGATGGACAATATGCTGGGGGGAAATCCTTCGTTCTTCAGCGTCACCACCTCGTGGGGGGAGGGGGAGCCGAATGGAGACGGCTGGGAGTGACCTGCCCACCGCGGCGGTGGCCAGGGCCTCGCTCCGCACAGCTCTGGTTGAGGCGGCCACCTTTCGGACACGCGCAGCATCTGCAGTTGTCAGCGGAGGGGCTCCGCAGAGAAGCTTGACCAGCGCGCTCGGGCGTTGACGGCGGCGCCACGTTTTCAAGCACCGAGAACAGCTTCGAGCTCTCGCCCAGTGAAGGTTTGCGTTTGAATTTGCTAAACACTTGCAAACGCCAGAGAAGTCGACGAGCGAAGCGCCGAGTGTGCGCATGCTCTGTCAGCCCACTCTGCAGCGGTTAGCACTTTGCACTCACGCTGTCATTTCCCCGAATTCGTCCTTTTCACACCCAGCTTCATGGGGGCAGCATGGTGACTCATGGGCCGCTCGACAAGACACAGGGACTCCAGCTGAAGTTCAAAGCTGCAGGCTTATTGCTGGGGCACCAGGGCCCCCGAGCCAGCTGCAAGAGAGACCCCAAGCTGCCTCTGTGACAACTCTCTATAGGGTAACGCCACCTCCAGCCCCTACTGTGAGGCAAGTAAGCAGGTAGAGGACACCTTCCCATAACCGCAGGTTTCCATTAATGCTGACATCCGGCATCTATCAGGAGGACAACGCTGGCGTCCATCATCCATCAGGGGGACAATACTGGCATCCATCATCTATGAGGAGGACAGGACGGTTGTCAGGAACAACCAGGAATAAGGGGTGGCAGCAACAGGATATGGGGCCCACCAGCCGTGGCGGGTCCTTTCCACCGAGGGTAGGGAAAGGACATTGGTTTCAATATGGAGATTTTAAACAAAATGGAGTCACTTTGGTTAGTCTGTTCCCGACAGGCCATGGTCAAAACCTTACAGAGAGAGGTGAAATGCGCTCCCTTTTCTTCAACCCCAGGCCGCAGTGATTGTGAGCTCCCAGCTGACTCTGTTTGGGTTTTGGTCTTACATGTTTTCCCACCCCCCACCCCAGCATGATTCAGAAGCAAATCTAGATATCCCGGTTAGATGTGCAGACATATCCAAGCACACGTCACTGAAAGACGTTCAAAACCGACAACTGTGAGACTGCGTTATGCTTTACACATGAACAGCATCTTAGTACCAAGCACCTAGTCGATGCTAAATGTCCCCTTTTCACTCAAAACAGTCTCCACAGGATGTTGAGATCAGGAGCCGACATCCACGTGCTGCAGGGCTGACTTTTAAATGCTGTCTGAGTTCCTAGTTTCCCTCCTGTACACTTGTCGCACCTGAACCGGAGAACCAGCCGAAGTTTGCTGAAATGCAGATTCCTGGGCCCGGACCCTCCCTTTCAGGCCACCTCCCCAAGGAGGTCGGGGGGCTGTGAACCTCACTGATGGTGCCAGGCTGGCATCCCTGCCCACTTGGCTGGTGCATTGCTGTGACTTTCGAGACAGTCGGGTCTCTGAGGCTCATATTACTGTTTTCGAATATTTTTACAGTTGACCTGCTAGACGCAGGCGTAGGCCACACCCTATCGTGGAGGGGGTGGGAGGCAGAGACAGTATCTGGTCCTCTCTTGGAAGACCTTAGCTACCGATAGTGATTCCTCCATCCTTTATTTCACCCCGCAAATGGTGATTCCTGGCTCTATTGTTCCTTCTTAATTGATTACCTGGTCTCCTTCTCGAAAGAGAGACTTTCTCTCATTAACTGCTTGAATAGCTTAAATAAAGTAGGTCTTGTACAGAAAGCAGGAAAACTGCCTGGCTCTTTCTCCTTATCAAACTATGTCTGGACTAATGAGTTGGTTCCCCAGCGTCCCGTGCAGCTGGAGAGATGGGTTTTCTTGCTGGCTTTTACCTGGGTGAATTCACGAATGCAGACTTAACGGTGCGTTTCGAGTCACTGAGCTATTGTTCACATTGCTCCGTCTCTGACGAGGCGGCCCTGGTCACGCCGGCTGCTGGGTCTTTGTGAGTGTGAAACGATGCTCTGGGCTCCCCGAGCCTATTTCCGGAATGACTAGAAACCGTCACTCTGCCAAGGGCTCTGGTCACAGCCAACGTGCAGTGGTGCTCAGAAGCCACAGAGCAGGTGCTGAGGCGTTTGTCGTGGAGGGGGTGACCGTGGTTTCAGACTTTCCGGCCCAGGAAGCTAAACGGTATGTTTTTCGACGAGATCAGGTGCGTTCAGGGTGATATGGCCACAGATTAAATAATATGTTTTCAAAATAAAATTTGCAGGGAGTTTGTGAGAATTCTTTCTGCTAGAATTTATGGGGTATTTTAAAAAATCTCATCAATCTTTCATTTTAGGATATCATCCATATGGTGGTGAAAACTCCTATAAGCTTTCTCTCTGAAATATTCCTTTTTCCTTAGGGTAGATCTTCCTAAGGATGTCCAGCCAAATCAAGGTCTTAAAATTGCAAGGATTTGCGGTCCTGCCACTAATCAGTAGGTGTCTGAGTTTCAGTTTCCTTCGGCTCTCAGAGACGGCTTTGTTGAATGTTGCCTTTACTTTCTAGTTGCCTAAGGATATTTTCATCGTTTCAGAGTAAAATCTTGAAAGTATATTCAGGGGCGTATCGCCTATTCCTTCTACTCTGTCACAATCTACGATTCTGTACCTCCTCCCATTATATGTAAATTTAAAAAAATATTTATGCTTTTCCCTTTCATTTAGAAGATGATATATAGAGATGGGAGAATCCCAGGGATTATAGTCATGTAAAATATAGATATATATCGATATGTAGATACAGATATGTATGTAAACAACAAAATATAAATTCATAAAAATTATGACCAAAGTCAACTAAAGTCGACATACATTTAACATAAATGCTTTGTGTGAACAGTCAAAATTTCCACCAATAGGGAATTACGCTAAAACATCTTACATTGCAAGTAACTAGATTTTTTTTTAAATTCTGATGCTCTGTCTCATAATTCTAGAGATTCTGAATCAATTGATTTTATGCGATCTATGTTTTATTTTGTTTGAACCGGTTGAGATTTGCTGCTGTTTGTTAGATGACTTTTTATCCCCCCCTAGGCAATTACAAATGAAAGTCAGGCTCAAGATTTTCTGGCCATGCCTACTGAACCTGCAGCCCTAAGTACTGCGAGAATTTATTTCCAAGGTAGTCCTTGTTCTCAAGGAAAGAATTTATGCACAGGAACACAAGTGACACTATTAAATATTAATATGAAGTGCTAATATACACTGTTGTAATATAGAGAAATAGTAACAGCGACGCTATGAAAAGGCAAAATAAGATACTTGTGGCAGATGAAGACTTAGTGAGATGCTATCTGGGAGAACCAAAGGAAGGACATTGGGTATCAGCAGATGGAATTCAGCAGTTGTCGTAAGCATGGCCGTGTGCCGTCACATGTTTGTGAGTTCCTAGCTCATGCCATCCCCGTGCTCAACTCAACCAAACGTTTTTACTGTATTAAAAGTCAGTAACCTGGGAAAAGCCATCCTGCAGCGCAGCCGAAAGCTGCACACACACGCTCACGTCACGTGTTCTGGGGAAAGTGGGAGCCTCGCAGATTTTCTCACTTAGCTTTCGAGGCTGCTTTATCATGTCAAAACTGTTTACATTGGGTAGTAGCTCCCTTTCTGGCATCCCTGCCTGCAAAAGTACACACAGACGAAAGCCCGCCACACACCCGGTAGCTCTTTCAAGCGCGTTTATTCAAGCGGCTGTGCTAACCCTGATGCGCTGGTGCGTGAGTGTAACGTGCGTCCACACCTCTGCTCAGCCTCCCGGCAGCCTGGACACTCGGGACCCGCGGGAGGAGAACCAGGATTTTTCTGACGTTTTTGCCTTTTATTTATTTAGACATTTTTTAAAATAAAATCTTTCAGCTTTTGGAGCAACTTTCGAGTCACAGAAAATGCACAAAGAGAGCCCAGAGCCTCATCTGGCCGGCGCCCAGCGCCCGAGGGCCGGTCTCTGGAGGGACATGTCGCCTTTGTCCAGACGAGGGGGCTCACGTCAGTCATGGCCGCTCGTTCATGTGGACTCGGCTCGGATTTCTGCAGCCTTTCCACGTGTGTGTTGGGGAACCCCACCCAGGACGTCACCTTGGGGTTCATGCCCTTCCTTAGCCATCCACTGGCGTCACAGACCACCCCGCTTCAGAGGGCACAAGCATAGACCCAGCACCTTGTTGGCAGCCAGACAGGGACAAGATTGTCAGTCCGAACCCGATGGATGCTTCTAGGCGAAGCGTCGGTCCGGGAGAACGAGGCGCAGACCCTGCCGCCGGGCAGACCTGGTCCGAGTCTGGTTTGTGTCTGCGACCCGGCTGCGCTGCGGGTTGATGTAGTCCAGACCGCCCAGCCTTAGTCTTCCAGGGGGCTAAAGCGCCTCTCACGGAAACAGGGACGTTTTCAGATCACACAGCTGAGGGCTGGGCCCTAAACGGCGCCCAACTAGTGGGTGGGGGTCCCCATTCCCGCAGCATCTCTGCTACCCTGCGGTGCTAGGAGCTGCCACGTGGCCCTCCCGCGGCACAGAGGTGGCCGTCCGGAGCAGAGAGGTGGCCTTTCCCACGGTGACGGCGGGCTGTGGCTCAGACGTGGCAGCCCCTTCCGGGGACTCCAGCGGACAGGCGGTGAGAGGTCCACTTGCGTGTAAGCCCCTCGCCACGGCCGGCCGGGGCTTCTGTCCGGGAGGTGGCCTTTTCCATGGTGACGGCAGGCTGTGGCTCAGACGTGGCCGGCCGGGGCTTCTGTCCAGGAGGGCGCTCCGGCCACGTGCCCACATGCCCCGCAGGTATTTCAGCAGAAAGTGGGCACCTAAACCACAAGCGTCTGTGTCTCCTACCCCTGAAAGAAGTGTGGGGTGTTGGTGCATTACAAGCGCTGATGGACACGTTTTGGGGGTCAAAGGAAACAATCACTTTTGGTGGAAAGTTACAAGAGCGCTGGTTGGGGGAAGGTATTTTGTGCCCCGCTGTGTTTTGGGGGTGTGGGTATGTGTGCCCCCCCGTGTGTCTTGGGGTGTCATATGTGCATCCATGTGATTTTTTTAGAAGAAGGGGTACATGTGTGCCCCTTTGTGTTTGGGGGGAGGGGTACATATAGACCACTGTATTTTTTTGATTTTGTAATTATCGCACAACATTGGTTACATTTGTCTGGCTTTGCTGCTCCCCTTACTGGTAACCCCACTCCCCCCCTTTCCCACTCTGCTCACCCCAGCTCCTCACGCTGCAAGCTGTTGGCCCGTGTTGGCCCGTGTTGGCCCGCTGGTCTTTTCTTTGTCCGGAACTTTGGCCGTTTTTCCTGGGTGTGGCCTTGCGCTCCTGGGCAGCCGCAGACCAGGCTGCTCGGGTCTCCAGAGGTGAGCGAGGCAGACGGTCAGGCCGAGCACGCCAGGAACCTGTTGCAGGGCAGATACGTGGCGGCTTCTCCGGGATCCTTCCTGGTGTCTGTCCCGTGGTGCTGGTTCTGTGCCGTGTGGTTCTGAGGTCTGGGTTTGGGGACCCAACTCCCGGCCGCTGGTGGTGGAGGCACTCCCTGCCGGGGACAGGCATCCCCGGGTGGAGGGTCCAGCTCCTGTCCTCTCTTGAGGCAGCAGCTCTCCTGTGGGGCCACAGCCACATCCTTGTGGCTTCTTCCCCCACGGATGGGTGAAGGAGGGAAGCTCGTTCACGCCGCAAGTTGCTGTGGGCTCGGCCTGACCGTCCACCTCGGTCACCCCTGGAGAATCTGCGACAGGCCACCTCCGCCGCTGCTCTCACCTTCCTGCTCCTGCCACGCGGCTTGTCCCAGCCGGGTGGTGTGTGTGTCCAGGGCCGCTAGAACTTCCTTTCCTCTGCGTTGTCTCTGCAGCTGGAGAGATCGGGTTTTTCCTTCCTGGTGCAGATCTATCAAGGTTGGGGGAACCAGAGGGGGGACCCCCTCTCCGCCACCCCACCCCGGCAGAGGTGCCCAGCCCACATGGAGGCAGAGGCTGGCTCCCCCAGCCTGAGATCCCTGGACCTGGAGTCCCCGAGACCCTGAGGTCCTGGTGGCGTAGGAGTCACCCTTGCCCCGGCGCAGCCACGGCCAGGGCCACGGCGGGGG
>PVHY01025569.1:0-18255 GCA_004024945.1 Uropsilus gracilis
GATTCCTATAATTATTGTAATTGTTTTGTTGAAATTAGTGTGATTTGGTTTTTCCCACATGAAATCAAGCATTATTAATGCAATGACTTATCAACTCAAAACAGAAATTCTTCCAGTTTTTTATACTTGAAAGCAGAATATGTGTTTATTCTGTTCTTGAAAATCATTGTCAAATCTGGAATAACAGTACTAATTCTACTCCACTGATTTCATATATTATGAGTGCAATCCAACTAAAGGTAGCCTTAATAAATCACTTGTATCTATTCTGTTATTATTCAGTATCACTGTCATACAATATGAAATTATTCAATTTACCTAGACAAAACTTTCCTGTTACAGTACACAGATATAATCATATGCTCACAATCATACATTCTTTAAGAGTCATGATAAAAGGCCACAATACCTCAAAGCTTTAGGCGCATGTTCATCTGTTTGCGTGCATTTGGTACTTTTGCTATAGTAATGAACTCCAACATCTCAGGGTCATATAACACAGGAGTTTATTTCCTGTTCAGATGACATGTCAACTTTAGATTAGTTGAGTTCTGCCCTGGTGGTGCCTCAGTTCCATCTGTCTTCTTAATGAAACACCCAGGCTAAAGGAGCAACCTCTATCTGGAATGTGCCTTTCCTAGAGCAGAAGGCAACACTGAACACTAAACTGAACCAAGCAACCAAGTTTGAATAATGTGAAAATGCTGTTACATACTGCGGCTACTGCAAGTTATGTGGCCAAGACAGGATATATAAACTTCTTACAGAGCTAAGAGTGAATATTTTGAGCAATAATTTAATCTGAAAAAGTAGACATGTACCACAAATTATATTAGAAGATTCTATTGCTTTCTTTAGCTATCGCCTATATGGTCCATGACTGTGATTTGAATCCATCACCCAAACTTTCATTAGCATTCTAGAGTTGCCAATGAGAAGCTCTACCTTCAAGAGCATGCATGCACCACTTTAATGGGAGCACACTTCATTGAGCTAGGAAAGCTCAGGACTCTTTCATTTTGTAGGAGGAGGAGCTTTTTTTCTATGATGGATTCTCAAAGGTCTTAATTTTTCAGTTTTGCTGAGTAGGTTATATGAAAATGAACTAATACTAATAGTAGATACAATTAGCAAATAGTTTGAATATGCCACCCTATTCCTCTCACTTGAGGTTTAACAATTGATGCTGCTGCGATACTGCTCTAAGTAGGACCTAGATTCACTAGATTCGTTCATGTACTCCCCTTCTCTAGTGTAATCTAGTAAATGCAACTTCTTCATTTTGCTTTATCTCTAATGATATTTCAGGAATACTTAGATGGTCATTATTATGTTAAGAGTGCCGGCCGGGCACGGTGGCTCATGCCTGTAAGCTTCAGCCTATGAAGCAGCCGGGGCTAGAGTCCCACGGTTTTAGTCCCGCCGGGGGTACGTAGCGAGACCTAGTTACAAAAAAATAGCTGGACGTGGTGGCGCGTGCCTGTCATCCCAGCTGCCTGGGAAGCTGAGGCTGGGGATTGCTTGAGTCTGTGGTACCACGGGCAAAGTGAGACCAAGTCTCAAATATTAAAAAAAAAAAAAAAATTATGTTAAGAGGGCCACATTAACAAACGATCCCAAAACTCTGACTTAAAATAATACTAACCATTTTTACTATCTCTCATGATCTATATGACTAAGAAAGTTAAGAAAAACTTAGCTCTGTGATTTGATCCAGGGTATTCCATAAAGTTGTAATCAGAAGGAAGCATAAATTATTGTCATGAAGATTTTCTCAGTTGTATGTTACTCCAGATAGGGAAGTTTGGACATCTGGGAATAGGAACTTATGTATGTTTCTATAATTCTATGTGGTAGCTCATGTGATCTTTGGTGCAGCAAGTTCAGAACATGTACATGGCAAATAAGATCTTCATAGTCATAAGTGGGGGTGGGGAGAAAGACACAAGATAGAGGGAAGAGGCAGCAGAGAAAGGTAGAGGAGGTGGAGTAGAAGGAATTAGAGGAGGAGGAGGAAAGGAAACTGGGGAAAGGGCAGGGGAGTCATACTCTAGATATGACTGTATTGCCTTTTAGAACATATTCTTAAAAGCTAGAGAAGTGTCACTTTTGCCTTGTTTTTATAGCTGAAATAGTTACAAGATGTGTTCAAAATTGAAAGAACTAGAGAACCTCTCTTAATAAGGGATTGTCAACATCACTTTGTAAGAAGAGCATGTGTGATGGGATTAATATTTGTATGACCATCACTAAAAATCTAATTTATCAAACATATCCTGACCTCCATACACTTTAATCTAGTTCTGATGAAACACTGAATTTGAATCAAAGACTACTAAAGCTAAAAGGAAAAGACTATAAAATAATCTCATGCAACTTTTCCCAATTATAATCTCAAATAAATTTAAGTGACTGCCCAAGGTAAGAGAAAAAATTAGATATAAATAAACCAAAATTACATCAGCATTCCCATCTTGAGCACTACTTTACTGAACTCTTGTTCTACAGGTTGTGATTATGGTGGAGTTAAAATGACAAAAGCTTACTCTGAAATTCTTACTCTGAACTGAACTATCAACTGTTATCTGGTCTTAGAATTGTGTGTTATCAGCTGGTAGTGATGTATACTTAAGTCTTTGGACAGAAACTTAATAGAAACCTCACACTTATAACAATATGTTATAACCCAAAATGTACCACCAATTTAAATGTAAATGTAAAAGGAAAAGGTCTCTAGGAGAAAAAGTCAAAATAAAATAGCATTTCACCATAAAACATAAAGTAATATTTGGTAGAATTTTTCTTTTATTCTTGACTTAAATGCATATGAAATATGCAGTATTAAATTTTTATAAGGATTTTGAACTCAATTCCTTAATATCTAAATTCACATTCCTTAATAGTTGTAGAGCTTTCACAGTGATCTATTTCACATTGGGTAAATACTGGTAGTTTGTGTTTCTTGGGAAAATAGTTCATTTTATCTAAGTTGTTAAATTTGCATGCACAGCGTTGTTCATGGTATTTCCATATTTGCTGTTGGTATGTTGGCAGGGTCCTTAGTGGTGATTCCTGCTGTATGTGTAATAATGATACATTTTATTTGATTTTCTTCTTTTTCTTTCTTCTGTTTTGCTAATATTTGTCAACTTTTTAAAGAACTAGCTCTTGGTTAAATTTTCTCTATCCTTTATACTTCCAACTTGCTCTATTTCTGTGCTCATGTTTATTATTTCATCCCTTCTGTTTGCTTTGAGATTATTTTGTTCTTTTTTCTACATTATTGAGATGGGTGCTTGAATATTAATCTGAAACTTTTTTCCTAATGTATAAATACAGTTTTATAAATTCCATTTTATCACTGTTGAGTTGCATTCCAACAAATTTTGATAATTTAAATACTCATTTTCATTCAGTTAAACGTACATTAATCTTGAAACAACCTTTTACAAAGATCATGCTTAGTTTCCAACTGTTTGGAGATTTTTCATTGTTTTTTTTAGTTTTATTCCTTTGTGGCCAGAGGTCACATTCTATAATTTTAATTAGTTTGAATCTCTGAGAGTTATTTTTATGACATTTTTACTTAGAATATGATTCATGAGTTACTACAAAATTATATATATATATATATGCTACTGTTGTTGGGTGTTCTAAAAATGTTGAGCCACTGTTGGTAGATTGCCTTATTGAGCTCTTTGAAAACCTTCATGACCTTTGGTCTAAGTTTTCTAAAGTGTCACTGAGAGAGGAGTGTTGAAAGTCCAAATAAAATATTGGATATCTATTTCTTATTTGTATTCTAGCAGTTTCTGGCTCACACATTTTGTAGCTCTATTGTTTGATACATGAATATTTAGGAATATCTTTTTTTTTTTTTTTTTGTATCTTTACCTCTTATGATTATGTAAGGTCTTTTACTGGAAATCTGGTTTTGCTCTGAAATCTATTTCATATATTCACTCAGGGTTTGGGGATCATTATTTCTATGGAATAGCTTCTTTTAAAGTGATGCCTTATACTCTGTCAATCTCTAATTTATACCATTGATGGTTAATAAGATTAATGATCTATCAGGTTTTAATCTGTCATTTAATTTTAATTTTGTTGATTCACTCATTTATTCATTCACTATTTCATTTTCCTTGTCTTTTGTGGGTTACATGAAAACAATTTTTAAAGTACTATTTTTATTTTAATTTATTTTTAAACAAATATATTTACATTACTTTTTTGGTCTAGGTATTTGTGTTATGTGATATTAGCCTGGTGTACTTTCTTCATTATTTTACAAATTCAGTGAAGATTTAAAATGTTCCTTTCTCTAGCTTTCTTTTTACTACTTTTTATAATTGCTTTAGATAGTTACTTGACACACATTTAGAGCAATATCACATAATGTTAGAATTTTAGTTTCAGTCATCAAAAAATTTTTAGAAAATTCAAGAGAAGAAAGCCCTATTCTATTTTTCTCTATTTCCCTTATATTGTCCTTTCTTCTTCCCTGATATAGCAGGATTCTTTATTTTAGTTTCCTTTCTATTTAGAAAACTTCCTTTACCTGTTATTTAAGAATAGGATAATAAGATTGAGATTGAGTCTTTTTTTTCTTCATCTATAAATATCTTAATCCCATTTATATTTCTGAAGGATATTTCTGCTACCTATAGGTTTCTAAATTAACAATTCTTATGCCACTTGAAAATGTTATCATTCTTCTCCATTAAATCTTCCATAATTTCTAATGATAAATTGATAATTATTAATAATTGATAATTACGGTAACTTTTTCCCTATGAAATTAGCTGCATATTGTTTTTGATTCTTTTAAAATGCCCCCTTTCTATTTGTCAACACTTTAATTAAAATATTTTTTGCATTGATTTATTTGTGGTTTTCTTACTTGATAATTAACATTTTTTGATAAATTTGGGAAACTTAAGTTACATAAATTGGTGGAACTTTTTTTTTCTAGCACTGTCTTCTGTTCAGTCTCTTTTCCTTCAACTTGAAATGCTTGAATGTATATGTTTTATTATAGCTTCACAGATCCCTAAGTATCTACTTCCTTTTCCAGTCTACTCTTTCCTTTTCTATTTGAATTGGATAATTTCTGTTTTTCTCTTTCCTACTAACATTTCCTTTGTCCCTCCCATTCTGCAGTGGAGTCGATAAACTGGAGATTTTAATCCAGTAGCCATATTTTTCAGTTCTAAAGCTTTCATGTATTTATATTATGCCTTTTTTCCTGAGACTTTATATTATCTTACTTGAAGATAATTGTGTCAATTCTCAAAACTGACAGTAGGCAAACTATTGCTTGTTAAAACATCATTTCCTATTAAAATATGTCTTGTATTTTGTTGAAATATTTGCTAGCTAATTTAAATATCTCTGTCCTATTCAGTTTGAGATCTTACTGACTCTTAATATAAAGGTGATTTTTCATTGAATCCTGGATATTTTTGTATATGTGCTAGGCATTACTTGATATTATTAAACTTCTTTTTTCAAACTTTTTTCATGCTTGTCTCTACTGGGGGAAAAGGGTGGTCTATCACCTCTTTACTGCCACATGGAGATACCACTCCAAATTTACCACTCAGCCTATATCAAATTTTGGCAAAGCTCCTCATTACTATTAGACAGAGAAAATAATTCTGACACTTCCATTTGTTTCCCTTGGCAGGAATGAGGGTGGTCTTATGACTGGTAGGTGTTTATATAAGATGGGAATCCTCACCGGGCTCCTCTAGTAACATCCAATTGAAAAGTAGTGGCACTGTCACTGAGTGGAAATTCAGGCTCCTATGTGGTTTGCATTGACATTGTTTGTGGGAAACTTGTTACTGTCTGGCAGAGATTACAATAATAATTCTATGCCTTAACTTATCCAATTTCAACCCAAGAAAAGTATTGAAATTCATCTATACATGCTGAGGTGAATCTTTGCTTCCATTGGTAGAGGAAGGTTGAGGCTTTTTCTGTACTATCTAGTTGGGATAGAATAGTTAATGTTTAAAATTTTTTTGTCTTGCTCAGTCATCCCATAACCTGGTCCTTCGTCCAGAGAACCAGGCTTTTGTTGGGACTATTTTGTCTGTTTCAATTGGTGTTTCCAGTTAGCAAGCAAAGAAAAACTCCCAGGTAAATACCAACAGGTCACTATTTAGGGTCTATGTTTCTTTATCAATCTGTATAGTTCAGTCATTTAAGCTTACTTTATATTTGATGACTAGTATACTTAGGTGTACTTAGTCAGTGATGAGGGAAATATATCTGTTCCATCTCCAGAAGCTGTAGTCTTAGTTAAGAAAGCTTTAACAGTAATTATTTAATTTATAGTTTTTCTAAATGAAAAATTCACGCCTTGTTTTATTGATATATTGCTCAGCAAGTAATAGAGCTACAAAGAGAATATTTGCTATTATGGTCAGTCAATTCTTGAAAATATATTAAAATAGTTCTTCAAATATCACCATCCATTCATTTTCAACTATCAAAGAGCCAGAATACCAATTATGTGTGTGTATGCATGGGTATATATGTATATGTATGTGAGGTAACACAGGAGCAGTGCTTGAAACACACATACCCAGCAAATCTTCGAGGCAGACATTAAGACCAAGCCAGATATCATCATATATAAACAAACATGCCAGTAGTCTTTTATTATTATATGATATCATTTGATCCTCACAAGTCTCCTAGGAGGTAACTAATATTATTGATTTCTATTTTCCAAATAAGACTGAGAAACTTAGGAACTCAAGAATTTCCAAGTGTTACACAATTAAAAAGTGGGGGATTTGTTTTCTAAAATCTGTCAGTGACTCTAGAGTTCCAAACTGGATTACATAGCAATATCCAAGACTCACAATAATCTCTGCTTTCAGACAAAATGATCTGCTAAAACAGTGATTTTTAAAATGCTCTGTAGTACCTGGAAGAGAAACAGACTGTCAGCTTCAGAAGAAAATAGTTACATAGAGAAACACTTTAGTGCATGAACTGAGGTCAGGATAAAAATTTCTAGCCCCATGTGAAGTAACTCCATGGCTATGTAAGGAGTACACACGGAGCTCATGGGGAGAGGGAAAGTTGATTCATAAGTGATAATCATATTGCTAATGATGGCTACGCATTATTGAGTGCCTGTCATGTCACCAGCTGAAATAACACTAAAATAAATTTCAATAATTAGAACTTTCAGCATAGGCTCAAATTTGAATTAATGTATTAGTTCCCTTTATCACCATGGAACACCCTAGGAGGACATAGCTGTGATCCCAGGATTCAACACCAATGACTTTAAAGTCCTTACGTAAGATGACTTTGTAAGAAATTCAGAAATAAGAGTATCAGAAATCGTATTTACATCTTAATCTCAAGGCAGGACTGATCCATAACAAGGTGCAACAAAGGCTACAATAGAACAGATCAATGATGGAGAGGATTGAAAATAAAACATCTGAACATGAAAACACTCACCTATAGTAAGTACACACACTATTCCAAACCCAAGAGGTAAATATCAATAAATGTTATCATTCCCATGATTCATCCACCCATCAGCTAGCCATTCATTTACTTATTTATTCAAGGACTGATTGCCAGATATCTCCATAACAAGAATTATGCCACCTTTTCTGGATACAGAAAAGAACAAAACAGACTTCATGTGTGATTCTATTGGCTTTGCTGCCCAACACCAAAGAGCATTTAACTTCACTGATTGATTAATCAGAGGGACCCATGTCTCAGTGGACCAGCTGTTTACATAATGGTGCTACTGGTTATGGAGGATGCAATAAAAGTGGATAGCACATATGCATCACTTTTCCTGAGGAAGCAGAAAAGCTTTCCCAGAGGATGTGAATTTAATCTGAGGCCTTGATTTTGAGTAAGGTGAGGAGGACAAGTGTTAAGAAAGTTCCAGTCAGAATGAATAGCCCACACAAGTGTCCTGAGCCAGGAAGTCACACTGTGCACTGAAACAGCAGAAAGAGGCACAGAGTGGCTGGAGTGTGTCTACACAGCATAACCTGAAGAAGAACTCGCTGTAGGTGGTACCTAGGTTATGGAATGGGCAGGCACCAAGGAAGCATCTATGACATGACCAGTTTTCTGGTTACTAGCTCCCAGATGCTCTACCTCCTTGTCTGTCTTTGAAATGAGCACAAAAGGGAATGTATGAAAAGTATTCTTGAAAACCTCTTCTCCGCAGTGGGTGTTCTCAAATGGCCTTGAATTGGTATTTGGAGCACAGTGCCAACACTGCCCTTGTGCCGAGTCATTGGTGAGCAAGAAGAGTTATTTCTGTGTCAGCTCCTTAGATCAGAGGCAGCCAAAATCACACATGACCCGATTCAGGTCATCATGGAAATGATGAAAAGGTGCTTGGGACTCTGCCAGTGACACGATGTGGTACTGAGGAGCCAATGGATGTGTTTTAAGTTACTTCAAAATCTGTGAATGTTTTCTTTTCCTCTGAAGCTCATTATGGCTCTGAGCTAACCATTAGTAATCCCCCTGAAGTATAATACCAAGGAACAGTAGAGAGGTATAATTTTCCAGTCAATTCAAGCATCCTGTTTTACTGAAGCACATCTCATTGTGAAGCTACAGAATAGCACATATCTTATATTCCTTCCCCATTTATATGTGGAATTATTGTGTAGAGTTTTATGTTTCTTTATGTGTGTAAAGAATGGATACCATCTCTTTAACAGAGTAACTACAACTCCATATGGATAGAATTATTAAACATAGAGGTATATTTCATTCATTCAATAAATATTTACTAATCCCAGCTATCTGTGAGACCTACTTTTATAGACCAGAGATCAGTGGGAAAGGAATACAAAAAGTCCTTGCTCACGTAAGTTTCATAATCTAAAAAGCTGAGATAGTGACCAAGTAACAAAGAAAAAAGAAAGAAAGGAAGGGGAAGATGGAGGTAGGGAGTAAGAAAAGAGAGGGAGGGAAAAAGAAAGGGAAGAAAGGATGAATGGAGGAAGAGGAATAGGGAAAGAGGAAAGGAAGGAAACAAGGGTGAGACAAAAGTCTTTTATTTCAGACAGTGATAACTAATAGGAAAATCAAAAGGGCAATGTAATAAAACATATTTGACATGTTTCTGGCTAACTATTGTTATGTAACAAATTTCTCATAAAAATTGTGGCTTAAAACAACCTTAAAACCTTATGTTTTGTTTACAAATAAAATTTTTGTGCTTTGAGAATTCTGGAAGAATTCTGCTGGGTTATTTGTGATCTAAAGAGCATCAGCCAGAACAGAAGATTCATTTCAAAATAAGTTGTTTTTTTTTTTTTAAATCTACTCAAAGAACACAAAAACACTAATTTAAAAGGAAACCTGCACTCCCATGTTTATTAAAGCACCATTTATTATATCCAAGATACAGAAACAACCTAAATTCCCAGAAACAAATGAGTGAATCAAGAAGAAATGGTATATAGACAGAATGGAATACTGTTCAGCTATCAAAAAGATAAACTCGAGCCATTTATGGCAAAATGGATGGAGCTAGAAAGGATTATGCCAAGCAAAATAAGTCATAAGACCAGATGGTATCACTTACATGTGGAATACAAAGAAACCAATCAACCAATCAACAAAACCAGCCCTTTGATAGCTGACCTTAGATCTGAGGCATCCAGTGCAGGGAGGGGAGAACAAAAACTGGAGGTACAAAGTGGATTATAATGGATGACTACATGTGCTTTAGTGGTGGGTGAACTATGATGATTGCATTTGAGAGAGAAATTCTGAACTGTAAAAAAAGATGCAAAAATGCTATTTCATCATCATCAGATTCTTAATTGTGTGTCTAACACCTCAGAGTTCCCTCCACCTCTCCTCTTTTTGACACCTCTGAAGATTTTCCTGTAGCTAAGCTTTCAGAGTTTGGTGATGAAAGTAAAGTAACATTATATGGCAACTTGCTTTCAAATATAAGTAATAATGGCTAAATTTAGGGCCAGAGCCCAGAGCATCACTTCACCCATATCCTATTCATGGGGGCAGTCAGATTTCACCCATACGCAAGAGAACGCCATGAAGAGTCCACCTTTCTGGTGAAGAATTGTTAAGACATTTATGTGACCATCTTAATTCTACCATTGAATCTGATTTAATTTTGAATGACTAAAGATGGCATTCTTTAGGAAGCAATACTTGAAGTGAATCCTGAATGACATGAAGAAACTAATATGCTAACTTCTAAAAAAAAATAGACTATAGTAGGCAGAAGGTCTAGGAAATACAAAGTCTTTGAGACATGAATGATTGATGTGTTTGAGAAGAGTGAAGGCTAGTATGGTCAGAGTTTAAATACTAAGAAAGAGACTCTTAGGAGATGAGGTAGAAAAAGAAGATAGTCAATAGGCCATGGAGAGTAATTTGCCTACTATTCTTAGCGTGGGGGGAAGCTCCTGAAATTAGCATGATGTAATTTACATATTGCAAGGATTCCGGAGATTCAAAAATAACAGTTGGGAGAACAGTTGGGAAACGATCAGAGTAACCTAGTATGAGATAATGATGAATTAGGCTAGGTCGGCTCCAGTGGAGATACATTTGAGATCAATGTAGCTTTAGATACAGAATTCAAGGGTAAGTACCAATTTAGAGCTTAATATAGGGAGAGATTTTGAGATAGCCATATGTAGGTGCAGATTTAAATCATGATAACAATTTAGATATACATATGCATATAGAAATAATGTAAAAATAAAAATAGTTATAGATTTAGATAGTTATACACATAGAAATTTTTATGATTTAAAGTTAAAGACAGAGTTAAAGATGTGGATATGTTTATATATAGAGATATCAATATAAAAGTAGATATGCATTCGTTGGAGATAGAGACACATGTATAGAGATATATCTGAAATGGACACAGCAGTATTTGCTAATGAATTAGTTAAGGTGAGAATATAAAATAATTCAAGTATGATCTGAGCGAATACATGCCAAACAATGCTGTTTACTGATTTAGAACTGGCTTATGATTTTTTTTTCCCACTGAACAGGTAAAGTAGGCACAAGAAAGCCTGTGTAACTATACGTACCTAAAGGGAAAATGAGACATCTACAATGGTACCTATCATTTTTCCTCTTGCCTCACATACACACATTTTGTTCCAGATTTTTTTTTCCCACCTCAGGAATATTGTGATTGGAAGCACATCACAGATTTTGAAACAAGAGGTGTTTGCACTTCAGTCCCACTGTCTGCTTCTTACAAGCTGTGAATAAATGAGCTCTTATCTTTAAACTTCAGTTTCTTCCATTGTATCTAGCACTTAGTAGGGCTTAAGAAATGTCCATCTTTTCCTTATACTTTATAACCTCTCAAAATATTGTTTTGCAAACTTTCTCAGTTGTTTCATGAAATTTTTCTGCTCTCTACTCTTTATTCCTCAGTGTATTATCAAAAAAATATTTCCATAAATCTAATGCAATTTGACAAACTGTAATTTCCTTGAAGATAGTGATTTGCTCTTATATATCCTGTTTTATACCATAAAATCCAGACCAACCCTGAGTTGTATTTTTAAGGGCTATAAAAAACCTGTTGTTTTACTCTTTCTTCATTTTGGTGAATTATATCAATCACTTCCAATATTGAAGGTCCTAGAAGGAAAAATAACTGTAGAAATATATATATATATATAGATGCATACATAGATTCATATATAGAAATCTATATAATATATAGACTATATAATAAACATATTCTCTATATGTAGTCTATACATACACATACACATATATCATGTGGATTTTCTCGCTAAACAAAAATGGTACTTTAAAATAATACTTTTTAATTTCATTACTCTCCAGTAATGGTTTATTATTTTTTTTTTGAATGGTTCTCATATTCAGTAGAATTATAGACATAAAAACAAGGTTTTTGTGGTGGACCTTTTTCTACCAGGTTTTCTGGAAGTTGCTCAGGTTCTAGTCTTGAATGAATTATATTATACTGGAACATTTGTGAACACTAAAAAATTGTTCAGTGCTCTTAGCCTAAAATGTACCTTTGAAAATTTAACCTCCTAAAAGATATTGTATGTCATATTTTGACATTTATTTACTCCACATATTTTTAACTCAAATATGATTTCTGGATAAATATTCACATTGAAATAGTTTCTTGCTCTCCCCTCTGTCTCTGCTCATGATCATAAAGCTGTTCCCCTCCTTATAGATCATAAAGGCATTTTTCCTTAAGTTAGATCTCTTCTGATGATTCTAAGAAATTATGGTTATTCAGAATAAGGTTTTGTCTCCAATTTTGACCAAGTAGTAGAACTAATATAGTTCTCAAACTTCCCTGATAAGAAGAGAGTTTCCCTTTAGGTTGATTTTGGGTTTTTTTCTTGCAAAATTATTTCTCTAAGATTTAAGAATAAGTATTTTCAAGGCATAGCTCTCAATTTATTTGATTATTTCTCTATTAGTAATTTATTGGCCTATGCAAAAATTTGGGTGCTTGCATGAAATATCAGCCTCCATTGTAATGACATAACTTTATAAGATATTGCAAATGACACATAAACTAATATCAACTAAAATCTCATTATTATATCCCTTTTATCAATATCACAAGTAGAGCTTTCTATAACAAATATTATATATAACCACCATAAAATGCAAATATGAAATGAGAAATATTATGCTAAAGATTCCTTCTCCCATTACAAATATTAAAAGGATTATCTTTTGTGTAATCTCTTTAGATGTCAAGTGCAGGCTATTCTGTCCTTAACCATTGGCCCCAAATGTGTGTCCAAATGAATGAGTCATTTAGCAAATGAAATATTGAAAAGTGTTCAATGTTCTTTTTTTCCTTAGTAATTTTTCACCTATTCTCAGGTAATGCAAATGATTTGGAACCTTCTTTGTTTTCTGTTCTTATGTAGGGTTTCTCTTTTCTTTGCTTAGGAAGTTCCAGCAAGAATGGTCCTTTCTGACTCCTTGGAAACACGCATATCTCTTAGCCCAGAGATTCTGACCCTGATATTTCCTCCACCTCCAACATTTTTAGACAGTTTTCACATGGTATCATATTTGTATCCTTCAGTTAAAATATCATCTGTGCAGTCATGATTTTTTGTTATTTGTGGTACAACTTCCGCTGCTCATAAAACATTTGGATGCATAGATGCATCTCACAGCATGTCGTCTATCAGAATACATATACAATGTATGATTACCAACACACATTTTTAGTGATTTATTTTCTCTTTCCCTCACTAGATTAGGAGATCAATAAGGATAGAAACTATGTCTGTCTCAGCGATCCCCTATTTCAGATGCTTATGAAATGACTGGCACTAAGGGATAGTCAATGTTTTCTGCATATATGACTCAGTATAAATGACTGAATTGTGCATGCATGCCATGAGGATACAGTGAGATTAGGTCCATAGGGCCCTACCACCAACTTCCAAGAACATTGCTCTATAATGCCTCATTTTCTGCTTTTACTCTGTCATTCCTCTGACTAATGTGATGGATTCATGCTCTTTGAAGTCTAAAGCCAGATCCTGGATTTGAATACTGTGTTGACAAGGTTACTCATGAATTCCACCAGCTAACATAAAACATGTTGTTAAATATTGGTGATTACTAAATATTGATAGCATGTGAAGTAAATATTGGCCAGCTACAATATAAAGAAACATATGCCATTATCCTCAAAATTGTCTCTTCAATAAAATCTGACTGGCTTATTACAAAGTAGATTCACAACAACCCACTTCTACTTCCAGATACACTAAGGTAGTCTCTCAGTGTCTTATACTTGTAAATAATGAGGTCATTCTTATGATCAAATAAGTTTATCATGTTCATAGCAGTGAAAGAATTTAAGTAAGGAAGAAATATTGTAAAAAGCAGTTTCATGTAACAGGATGGAGTGGAGGTTGGCTTATATAATAGTTTGGAAAAATGTTGTTGGACTTTAGCCAATTGTTATGGAGATTTATTTAACTTCTGTTTGGAAAAAGGTCAAGTGAAACGTAGCACTTTCACTACAATAGGACCTAAAAGAAGAGGATAGAGTTCCTTTGGTACATGTATGTATGTGTGACTGGTGGAACATAGGGATGGGAAGTTAGTCTACAGAGGATAAAACGTGGTATTTATCATGCTTGAAATGCTTGTGGAACATTGATTCTAGTAGACATCTGAGAATATGAGTCCAAAGTCTGGGGAGGTTAAGATCTGGATTGGCAATGATTGGACAATGGGGAAAACAAAGACAATTGTTGATTCACTTTAGTCAAACAAATTGTGGAGAAAGAATGAATAGAGAGGACAAGGCAATTTTTCTAGGCAATTCTAGTCATTTTAGTATCCACAGGAGATGAAGAATCATAAAGAAAACTGCAACCATGAACAATGATGTAGTAATAAATTTCAAGATGAAGTTAGGGAAATTAGAAAGGATTTCCAAAGTGATCTTACTATATTGTTTTATAAATATCAAATAAGATTAGAACTCAAAATACTTGTTGTATTTATAAATGAGATGACATGTTATTCATTAGTCAACTTTAAATAGACAGGTGATTTAATTAAGGTCTTCAATGAACTACAATATGTGTGCAATAAAAATACACATATCTATGATTAATTTCTCATTTATATGCAATACTTTTTAAAGGGCCATATGAGAATTAAATGAGATCATAGTTTTCTCACATAACATCTAGCTTACAGTAGATACCCAAAAGTATTTTAAAGGTATTCTTTTCAGTATTATAATAGAAGGCTAGTGATATCGTATTTTTCTGTAGCAGAGACAGTGACTCGTTTTCATAATTGTTTATTAATGATAAGGACACATGAACAAAGAATTTACAAAATTAATCCAAATGAAAAATGCTAAAGTCCTATGAAAATAAATAGTAACTTTAGTTACTTTGATATTCTCTGGGGAAAGATAATGCCCCTAAGACAAGACTGTCTGTGTACAAGACTGATATAATGCAATCAGTTTGTATTCATGAGTCAATTCTGTACTCCAATACAGTATTATGATGATATTTATGATACTATATTGCCAAGGGGGGAAAAACTTGAAGACAAGTTCTTATTTGTTAGATAATTAATTCATTTTGTTTATAGTTTTGAGCGAATTCTATAAGTGAAATATGCCACTAGAGTGTTTTATGTCTTCTTACTTATCTTTACAATAACTCTGAGGCTGAGAATTTACATTCCTCTTGCACATATGAGAAAATGGGTGTTCATATGGGATAAGAATGCTTCCTGACACATACACAAAGCTATTGAGAGTAGTACTGGACTTAAACTTTGACTGCTATATTCTAAGCAAACTGTCTATTCGCCTTATTCTTGGCAGTTTTACTCTACGAAACAAGGCATTTGCATTATGGTTCAGTTCTCATAAATAACTATTGATTATTGGGCAGAGTACTCTGTTAAATCTGTACATTTATGTTGTTATAAGACACTGTCCTTTATTCAAAGACAAATGAAATAACAATCTTTATCCTCAAGTGATTAAAATTAACTAGAATTTATTAGTAGTCATACAAATATGCAGAGGGGTGGAAGGTTGTGTATACTTTCAACTTCAATAGCGTAAAGATTAGAGATTTTATACACATTTGAGTCTGTCTTCAGTCTTGAATATTGACTTGTGCAGAGTTGGCACCCAGAGTTGTTTATCAGGATTAAGAAATTTGTAAAGATGATGAATTACTATGATATCTAGACTCTAGGGATTCTATGGTGCCAACAGTGCAAAATGTAAGTGGTCTCCCATTAAGCTTGGAGACCTAGTGATCAGAACTGTGTGCTGAGAGTTGAATGAAATTTACTTAAAAATATTTCAATGTAGTCTCTACGTTATGATGTTTTGGGTTTGATAATAGGTTAAGCAACCAGATGGCTGCTCTAATCAGAAATTCACACTCCAGGGGCATCTAACTAGCCTTCTAATTAAAAAAAAATATTCTACTCTAGAATTTGTTTCTACCCAGGCTTTTCTGTTACTAATACCTAGATTAATAACAATGCTCTCCTAAGAAGTTTGGTGATTATCAAAAAAAACAAAACAAAACAAAAAAATCAAAGTTAGTATCCTAGCTAAGAGCATGGCTAATATTCAAAATGAATTTTCATTGATAAAAATACTCAAAACATCAATCAGCAAAAAGTGTTTTAGAGAAATTTTAATCTTCACAATAACATTATGTACAAACTTGAGTTATACTTTGAGGGAATGGTTTCTAGAGTTCCTATACCAGATCACTGTTTAGGAAAACTTTTGCATAAAGACCACAAAATCCTACCTCTGGTCTCTTATTGCACTGACCTTGTGTGAATGTTTCATGGAACAGGATGGTCAGAGTACTGAACTTACAGAAAGCTGAAATTTCATCAGATTTGACAGAACCTATCATGTGAAATTGCAAAGGCTGCTTCCAGATAAATGTCCTAAGAGCAAATCAACCCAAGTGTTTCTGTGAGAGATACTGACCTGAAACTTACTTTTATTATAATCAAGAACCATGTTTGTAGATGAAGAGGATTAACCAGCCCTGACCCTACTCAAACTTCTTGGTTGATCTTTTATCTAGGAGTAAAAAGCTACAAGTTAAACCTGTCTAAATTCCTTTAAGACTGTGCACCTGATCTCAATGTACCTGAATCAAAACACCATGGAGAGAGGAATTTTTTATTATTCAGAAACAGCCATCATCCAGCAATGAAACAAGCCCAAAGAGGTCAACAAGCCAGTCTCCCATGACCCCAGTCTTTCTTTTGATTTATCTAGTCTAACCTTTAACACTCACAAAGACAAGTGTCTTTTGTATACAGTGCCAGATTCCCAGAGAATATTACTGCAAACATTAGCATACCTTTGTGAAATAAAAGTAGTTATTAAAATAGTTCTATATATAATTACCCACTTTTCAAAATTTTTTCAAAAGTATCTTGTACTCAGTGTATGTATGTTCAAATACATGTTTCTAAACATTATGATGTCAATCTTTTTTCTTTTTCAAATTCCATCTTTTTTTTTAATAATTTTTTAATTTATATATATTTCACATCATTTCAGTCCCTGGGTGTCACCCACCGCCTCCCCTTCCCACCCGCTCCAGCTGGTCCCCATTCTCCCCTTGTGCAGTTTCATTTGGTTGACCATATATTTGTGAAACCATTTGGTTTCTGTCCCTTTCTATCTGACTCGTTTCTACTAGAATGATTTCTTCTAGGTACATCCAGGTTTCCATAAATTCATCAAATTTGTCATTTTTAATTGATGAGTAATACTCCATTGTGTATATGTACCACTTCTTTTTCATCCAGTCATCTGTTCTGGGGCATTTGGGTTGTTTCCATGTCCTTGCAATTATAAATAGTGCTGCAATAAACATCTGAGCACAGGTGTCCTCTTGTACCCACATTGAGGTCTCCTTTGGGTAGATTCCCAGAAGTGCGACTGCTGAGTCAAATGGTAATTCCATTTTCATTAGTTTGAGGGTTCTCCATACTGCTTTCCATAGTGGCTGGACGAGTTTACATTCCCACCAGCAGTGTAGGAGTGTTCCTTTCTCTCCACATCCACGCCAGCACTTGTTGCCTGTTCTTTGAATGTGGGCCATTCTTACTGGTGTAAGGTGGTATCTCATTGTGGTTTTGATTTGCATTTCTCTGATTGCTAGTGATATTGAGCAATTTTTCATGTGTCTGTTGGCCATTTGTGTTTCCTCTTTGGAGAAATGTCTTTTTAGTTCTCCCCACTTTTTGATTGGGCATCTTGTTTTGTTTTTGTTTAGTTGTGTGAGTTCTTTGTAGATCAGTGTTATTAATCCCTTATCACTCTTTTGGAGGGCGAAAAATTTTTCCCATTTGGTTGGGCTTCTTTTAGTTTTTTCTGTTGTCTCTTTTGCCGTGCAGAAGCTTTTTAGTTTGATGAAGTCCCATCTGTTTATGTTTTCCTTCAATTTTTTGCCTTATGCAGATGATTCCAGAAGGGGATTTCTGAATTGTACTTCATAGAAGGTTTTGCCTATGTTTTCCTCTATGTATGTTATGGTTTCAGGTCTGATATCTAAGTCTTTTATCCATTTTGAATTAATTTTTGTACATAGTGTGAGAGAGATGTCTTGGCCCATTTTTTTGCATGTCTTAGTCCAGTTTTCCCAGCACCATTTGTTGAAGAGACTATCTTTGTTC
>PVHY01025570.1:0-18252 GCA_004024945.1 Uropsilus gracilis
ATAAGTGAGACCTTCCTGTATCTCTCTTTTTCTTTCTGGCTTACTTCTGCTACCATGATTCCTTCTAGCTCTACCCATGTTGCTGCGAATGACATAAGTTTGTCCTTTTTGATTGATGAATAATATTCCATCGTGTACATAGACCACAGCTTTCTGTACCATTCATCTATTTGGGGGCATTAGGGTTGCTTCCATATCCTGGGGATTGTAAATAATGCTGCAATAAACATCCGGGTACAGGTGTCTTTTTGGATTAGAGCGTTTTTTGTAACCTTTGGGTAGATTCCTACCCATGGGGTTGCTGGATCAAGTGGGAGCTGGATCAAGTGTTTCATTTATAAAGTGTCTCAGTTTTCAGGTTCTCTCTTTTCTGTTTCCTGCCCTCTGGAGCATGTTGCTGGGAAGTGCTCCCATGCTTCCCTGAGCAGGACCAGCATCTTCATTTGTAGGAAAGGTACATCCAAGACTCTGCAGAGCTGACCTGTGACCAAGGACTGGCAAGACATCTCATTCACTCTGAGTTATGACCCTGGGCCCAGTAATTTGGGGGCTGCTTTAAAATGCCTCCTGAATAATGGCCCGCAAGAGAAGAACTTGCCAAAGCCATCAGGGAAACAAGGAAGAAGGCTCCCGCTGTAATTTTTGGCAGCCATGGCTTGTCTCAGTTGGCTCCCTTTCAGTTATCCTTTTGGACCTCAATAGCTCATCTAAATCAGAAAAGCAAACTGAGTTTAAAGTGGTTCATGTGGGCCGGGCATGGTGGTATGGGCCTTTAATTGCAGCCTACGAAGTTCGAGTCTGAGGCTAGGAATTGCTTGAGTCCATGGGTTCGAGACCCACCTGGGGCAACATCGTGAGACCTAGTTTCAAAAAATAGCTGGCCGTGATGGTGCATACCTGTAATCCTAGCTTCAAGGGAGGCTGAGGCTGGGGATCGCTTGAGTCAGTGGTTCCCTGGGCAACGTGAGCCTGCGGTTCCCTAGGCAACAAAGTAAGACCTAGTCTCAGAAAAAAATAATAAACTCATTCAGGTTTTTGCTATAAACACATTAATAAGACTGATAGGAACAAATGAGCCCATCCAGAGCTGGTAGGAACTACATCCTAAGGAAATCATGAGGACACAAAAACTTAGATCCTCCCCAAGAAACTCTGGCCTATGCTTCTTCACTCCTTTATAACAGGAAAATAACCTCCCCGTTGATCAACTTTGAAAAACCTGAAAACAGTCTGTTGCTTCGACTCTGAATAACATCAGCCGAAGGGAAAGGGAATTAGACCTGATGCTACACACAATAAGCTGCCAAGGGAAAGAGATACAGTGAAAATAAGGAAATCCAAGTATCCTTTCCAGGACTAAAATAGAACTTCTCCAAAAGCTGGAAAGGATTTCTCCATCTTGTGGACAGGCAGTGGTCCGTAGCGTTGCCTACTTCGAGGGGTTGAGGAAACGACTCTAGTTTATTTTAATGTACCGTGTAATCTGGCCTCTTGCCCATATTGTTCTGTGATCTTAACTGTACAATTCAAAGGAAAGCTTGGACCAGTGTTTCAAATATCATCTTGATTCAACCTTCTGTGTTTCCAAGCTCACCTCTGCAACTTGCATTTCTCCCCTCCACTCCCCTCTATCATCTTACTGCTTTTGTAAAGTTGAGCCAATGATAATACCATCAGTAGAAAGAAATGATGGGAAGAGACACGGCACAGCAGAAGACTCCTTAGAATTCAAAGGCAGATTCCGGGGTGTTTTTAAGTGTCTCTCTCCAGCAAGCTCACAAGTGGTTTTATTTGGATTAATTCTTGTGGGTAAATGCCTCACTCTTGATTATGTCTTTCATTCCATTTCTCCTTAAATTGCCCAGACTTCGCACCATTTCAGTGTCTGAGTGTTGCTGTCTGCTCTTCTCTCCAGGTTCCCACAGTGGCTTCTACTATAAAGTTGCTGTTTCTGAGGTGACAGCTGATAGAGCTCTCTTTGAACAGAAGGTCATGTTCAACTAGGAGTTCTGTCCTGATTTGTGTAATCCAGAGATCTACTGGGAACAAGCCAGATCCATGGGATAGTGAGTACCCAAATGGTACTCTGCTACATGGCACCCTATTCAGATACAGTAAGGACCCCCCCAAAACCAGCAATGACTTTTAGGAATGGGATCTATTCCTGATAGACTGTCACTTTGGCCAGGAAGGACTGAAAGGATTTCTCAAGTCCCCTACCTGATGCTACTATGTATTTCTATGTATCTGTGTATAGATAGCCCATGATCAATAAACACCTTACCTTGGAATAAGAAACCCTGCTTCTGTCATATCAAGACAATGATTATTCCCTCCCTGCCCAGCTCTTTCCATGAAGACTGGTCATAACTAAGTCAAAGCCTTCTCACTGTTAACCATGTGTCTGTCACCACCCCAAAACAAAGGATCCTGTCGCCCCAATGTCAATTGCCATCTAGCAATTCAACACTTTCAGGCCTCACTCCTCGTGGTCCAGAAAAATAATTCACATCCAAGTCCAACACTAGAAAAGAACAGGAAATAGCTTTTCAGAAAATAATATGAAAATGGATGTTCCTGTGAGTTTGAACTGGAACGATGTATTATGAAAGGATCGTCGCAGCCATTTCCTGACCTTGAGAGGCCCCGCTAATCAGGACTGAAATATGTTACAAGCATGTGAATGAAATGCAAAAGCACTTCATCTTCAAGGCAAGAGCCTGCATCATGTGTTCTGCTTCTCCATCCCCATGAACTGCTGCCCCAGATCGCTTCCCATATTCAATTACAAGAGTCAGGACTTGGTCCAGCTCTAATTGACTCCAGGAAGATTTTATTTTTTCACTTAAAGGATAATTTAATTCGCGGCCCCGTGTTTGCTGGAGTGTTGCTCTGCGCTTGGCCTTGACCAGCCTGTGGTCCTCACGACCAGGTGTGCTTTCCAAGGAAGCCCCACATTCGCTCTTTGCTCTCATCTCTGGTTTTCACTGGCTCTGTCTGCTTTTCTGAGCAGCATTTATTCTTCTGCGTGCTTTGTCCTGCGATGTCTTTCTCTCTCTCTTTTTTTTTAAATCATGGAAGTATTCATGCTTGAATTGAAACAGTGAAGTCAGTTTGAAAAGCTAGATCAAGACTATCAGAGAGGAGCTACCAATTTCATGGTGCGCAAAGGAATGGTATCCATCTGTGCTGTGTAAGAGATACCAGAATCTTCTGACCCAAACAAACTCCTCTGGCCTTGGAATAACTTCCCTCCTATCTGATGACAGAGGAGTCACATGAAGGTTTTGCTTAGACTTCTCCAGGTCAATGATGTCATCGCTGACTTTCATCCTTAAAGGGGCAGAATTTGGGAATGTTCAGAAAAATACTTATTTGAACATCTGAAGTTTCAGGATTCTTTTTTTTTTTTTTTTTGAGACTAAGTCTCGCTATGTTGCCTGGGGTTGTCTCGAACCTGCGGACTCAAGTGATCCCCAACCTCAGCCTCCCAAGCAACTGGGATTACAGGCGCGTGTCACCACACGCAGCTTGAATTTTCAGGATTCTATTTCCAGGGAAAATAAAATGCTCTCATCTGACTTAGAAGTTCCTGGACTAGCTCATTTTCACAATGGCTCTCTATCAACTCAAAGGTGAGCTTCGTCTTCCCATGGTTTCAGTTCACTGTTGCTTGGGTAATGCCTGATCTCCACACAGAACAGCTTAGCACAACTACTGTTTATTGCTTCTCTTGGGCCTGTGGATGAGCTGGGTGGTTCTGTCTCTCTGGGTTAGACTCGCTCCTGTGTCTGAGGTTCCTTGTCTGGTCCAGGATGAACTCAGTTCATAAGGGCTCCCTTCAGGACCCAGCTACCTGCCTGCAGGCTAATAGAAGCATGTCCTTGAAGTGGTGACTGAAGTCTGAGAGAGAGGGGTCCCTTATGCAAGAGGACCAGCAGGAACATGCCAACACCATTTGGGCTTCTGCTTTGACCTTTTGACCAAAGAAAGCCCATGGCAAAGTCCACATGGAGGACATCACCAAAAGGGATGACAACAAGGAAGCAGGAAAAGCTGGGGAATGGATACTATCAGCCCAGGACCCGTATTCTGGTATAACTAGACACCCATGGGCAGCCCCTTCCTCATGCAGCTGATCCTTGGGGATGTGGGGAGAGAGGTGGTAGAAATAGAGTCCAAGGTTGCCAAATTCAGCCCTGGAAGTCCATATCCAATTAGTTCAGCAAGCAAGAGGTCAAGGGCAAGCAAGAGGCCAAGGGCAAAATCAAGGTCAAGGGCAAAATCAAGAAGGATCAAAGAAACAGAAGAGCCTAAAGGAGGACTGTAGTCAGGGGGCACTGCTCTCCCTGGACGGAGAGTGTTGTGCAAAGACCTTGATGCAAAGTCTTTGAATAGTTAAGGGCACGCAAGATGTGAGCAGCATAAAACTGCTGTTAGGAGTGTGACAACTTTGGGCAGAATGTGAAGAGTTTGGGTTTGTTTTGCTTTAGAAAAATAATAGTTACCGTATCATCCTTATACTTATATCATGCTTATGAAGCTTGGTCCCAGCACAAATGCCCAGCACAACTAATCACTTGTGTCTACATGAATTAAGAGACTTTTTATTACTACCCCAGGCACAAAATCCCTGTAACTCAGCACATCCTTCCTTTGCATTGGTTACTAGGATGTAGAGATGAGTTTTATAATCCATCAGTGGGACATGTCATGCCAGGGTCGTTGGGTACCATTATTTCTACAACTTTTTTATTTTCCTCTTTGTCATAGCCTTGTACTTTATAATATGTCCAGGCCCCTCGGAGAGGACTTTGAGGGACTTGTTGAGGGAATCCTGGTCCCCACGTTCATTTCAGCATCTCTATGTTCTGGCTTCTGAGACTCCTGCTTCTTGGCAAGAAAGGGCAAGACAGGAAGAATCTCACATTCCACCCTGATTTGGCAGGAACCTCAGTATCTCAGAAGGAAGATGGGAAGTTTATGTGCTGAAGTAAGAGAGCAGGGGACTGTGTGACTTCACGGGATGCCCTCTCCCATATCAGCTCCTCTTTGGGCCTCTCCTACCCTATGGTAGTGGAGTGTTGTCTTGTCAGATTTAGCAAACAAAAAATACAGGCTGTTTATTTTAATGTGAATATCAGAGAAGCAATGATTTTTTAGGGTAAGTATATCCCAAATATTGCATCGATATACTTATCCTAAAAAACTTACTTTTTGTTTACCTGAGATTTTAAGTTAGCTGGGCAACCTATATCTTTTTCTTTTTTTCTTTTTTTTTTTTTTTGGAGACTAGGTCTTACTATTTTTACCCGCGGAACCGCAGGCTCCCGTTGCCCATGGTACCACAGACTCAAGCAATCCTCAGCCTCAGCTTCCCAGGTAGCTGGAATTACAGGTGCATGCCACCATGCCCAGCTGTTTTTTGGAACTAGGTCTTGCTGTGTTGCCCCGAGTAGGACTCGAACTGTGATCCCTAGCCCCAGCTGCTTCATAGGCTGATTCTTACAGGCACGAGATACCATGTCCAGCTTTGTATTTTTTTCCTCCAGCAATCCAACTATATCACATAGAAACAGTCAAAGCATTCATATACTCAATTTTCAAAATCTGCTTTTCAAAATATTCTTTGTTGATTTTCCAATGGGCAGATTTTAATGCATAAAGTCATATTCAACTTAAAAGTTACATAGAAAATATTTTCCTTAGTAACATTCGTTAGGTATTATTTCATGGATTCTTTAAAAAGCCAGATACTTGATCATTTTCATTGCAATACTTTTTATAAAGGGGACTGAAATTTATCATACCCATTTTGTATGCTGTTCATCAAATCAATATCCTCCTAAAGAAGGGTGGGCAGTATGGATTTCTGCTCACAGCTGTTACTGCTGGTAGTTTCATGTTGGGGAGATATTTAGAAAGGTCAATATCATAGGATCACAACTGCCATGTGTTTTTTCTCCCTTTTTTAAAATACTCAGTCGACACCAGGTGCAGTGATGCGCACCTTTAATCCCAGCCTAAGAAGGGAGACTGAGGCTAGGAATCACTTGAGTCCGCGGGTTTGAGACCTACCTGGGGCATCATAGCTAGACTTATTCTAAAAAAATAGCTAGGCGGCTGGGCATGGTGGCTCATGCCTGTAAGTGGCAGCCTAAGAAGACGCGACCAGCGCCAGGGATCACAGTTCGAGTCCCACCAGGAGCACGTAGTTAGACCTAGTTCCAAAAAAATAGCTGGGCGTGGTGGCGCATGCCTATAATCCCAGCTACCTGGGAAGCTGAGGCTGGGGATTGCTTGAGTCTGTGGTACCCCAGGTAACATGAGCCTGTGGTTCCATGGGCAAAAATAGCAAGACATAGTCTCAAAAAAAAAAAAAAAAGAGCTAGGCGTAGTGGTGCGTGCCTGTAATCCCAGCTACCTGGGAGGCTGAGGCTGGGGAATCATTTGAGTCCATGATACCCTGGGCAACATGAGTCTGCGGTTTCCTGGTCAACATAGCGAGACCTCGTCTCAAAAAAGAAAAAAAATACACAGTCAAATTTGCCACATGGGTCATTCTATGGGTCATCAGATCTGGTTTCTTTTAGAAGTCAATGGTCCAGAACAAGCAATAGACACAGACAAAAACTCCCTAAGACGAAGAGTTAAGACAGAAGATTATGGATGACCCAACCACAGTGGACTGTGATGTGTCCAAAACAGTTTAAAAAGTATATTTTTTTAGCAAATAGTGGATATTAGTTCTGATCTGGGTACTGGATAGCATTGGGAATGATGCTGGGTCTTAATTATGTGTGGCTGTATGTCGTAGTTAGGGAAGAAAATGTGCCCTTCCTTTTTTGAGATTCTTGCCACAGTGTTTAGGGCTAAATTATCATGTTATTTATGTGGTAAGTTGATGATGCCATAAAGTCATGTGATGGAATCATGAGGGTTTGTGATATTTCCTTCTTCTGTACCCATTTTGGAAGCTTACATAATGCAATATATAGAATACAATCTAGTTTTGAAATATTGTGTACTATCTTTTCTTAACTTTTAAATGTTCCTATGAACTTCAATTTTATTATTAATTAAATAACATTTACTTAATATTTTTGGGAAAAAATCTTAAGAACACAATAAGAGCAAAGAAAAGTCACATGAAATTTTTTTTTTTTTTGAGACTAGGTCTCGCTTTTTTGCCCGTGGAACTGCAGGCTCTCATTGCCCGGGGTACCACAGACTCAAGCAATCCCCAGCCTCAGCTTCCCAGGTAGCTGGGATTACAGGCGCATGCCACCATGCCCAGCTATTTTTTTGGAACTAGGTCTCGCTACGGGCCCCAGGAGGGACTTGAACCGTGATCCCTAGCCCCGGCCGCTTTATAGGCTGAACCTTACAGGCACGAGCCACCGTGTTCGGCTCACATGAGATTCTATTTTGAAAAGAAACACAATAGACTGTCTGAGAAAATTAAGCATTAATTCCTTCCAGGTTGTTATTTTGATTCTTATATATATTTGTTTAAAGATTTAGATTTTGAGTTAGCTCCCTACCCAATAATTATTTTGTTTACTATGCAATGGATTCCAGTCAATGACAAATGGTTGGAGCTGATAAAAATCCCAAAAGTTGGTTCCTTTATAGTGTTGCCTTCCTCCTACAGAAATTGGGAAAGTTTCCAACAAGGGGTCCAGAGCACTATAGATGACGAATACAAATGTTTTCTTTTCTTTCTTTTTTTTTTTTTCAAGACCAGGTCCCGCTATGTTGCCCGGGGTAGTCTCCAACTACTTGAGGTGAACCCTGGTCTCACCCTTCCAGGTAGCTGGGATTACGGGTAACTGCCACTGTGCCCAGTTGCTTTTCCAAGAACCAGGTCTTTCTATGTTGCCTGGAGTAGTCTTGAACCCGTGAACTCAAGTGATCCGGGGCCTCTTGCCTCCAAGCACTTGGACTACAGGCACGCACCACCACATCAGCTTGAATACAAATGTTTTCTTACTTTTTCTTATTTCTCCTTTCTTCAACTTTTCTTCTTTGATTTTAGCTTCTGATCAAAACAATAAAACAATGTCATAATTTAGTAATTTCCTTGCTTTTCTGGAGTTACTGGGCACAAGTTCTAATGCTATATTAAGCAAGTTCTTGTTTGAAATGTGCAAGAATGGGATTGAAAGCCAGGCAAGGTGGCGCGTGCCTGTAAGCTTCAGCCTATGAAGCGGTTGGGGCTAAGGATCGCTGTTCAAGTCCCGCCTGGGGCCCGTAGTGAGACCTAGTTCCAAAAAAATAGCTGGGCATGGTGGCATGCGCCTGTAATCCCAGCTACCTGGGAAGCTGAGGCTGGGGATTGCTTGAGTCTGTGGTACCCCCAGGCAATGTGAGCCTGTGGTTCCACAGGCAAAAATAGTGAAACCTAGTCTCAAAAAAAAAAAAAAAAAAGAAAAAAAAAAAAGAATGGCATTGATATCCATTAGCTGTTTTCAGCAAAATATAAGCTTGTTTCTGTCTCTATACAAAGGTATTTATAGAACTTCAAACTTAGCTGGCAGAAAGTCACTAGTTATCTGCCCATGAGCATAACTTGGGGACAACACCATATGTGACTGTGGTTGCACGAAATGATTCCCTCCCCTTAACAGATGTTGCTATGATCCCTGATGTTGGTACATTTGCATAGGGGGTGGGGGGGCAAGGTATTGCCACTTGTCACTATCAGTGTCCCACAGACCTTGATGACTGAAAGGTAACCTGATGTTGAAATTCAGCAGAGATGCTAACTGGAAGAATGACTTATACCAAAGTCAGCCATCTTCTGTGCTATGCGTCTTCTGATGTGCTGTTCTAGAAGTTTACAGCAAGTATTCCTGCCAAAATATTTAACCTTGATTTAATCAAGCATCATATCTGCATTACTTGTTTTTACTGCAGAACAGATGACCCAAAACTTAGTGGTTTAGAATAATAATGATTTGTTGGTTCATATCATTCTTTGGAACAGAAAGATAACTCTTGGTTTGCGCCAGTTGGATGGTTGAACACAGCTTCCTCTTGATGACCCATGGGAGTGGGGAGTGGGGATGGAAATGTAGCCACACATCCCTCCCCTCCAGCAGTCAGGACCAGTCATGGAACCCTGCCATGAGCAAAGATGGGCAAGTACAAGGTGTCTCATGACCAAAACAAATTACATGGTCAGGAACAGAGTAAAGCGTGGTCAGTTTTGTAGCTTAAGTACAATATCTGATCTATATAAACACAGCATGGAGAAGAGCAACTTCAATGATGTCATAAGGACGTAGTCAGAACTAAAATGTGAGATATTCTAGAGAAAACCATCTTGTGAGCACAAAAAGAGTGTGATGATCAGAGCAAGAGGTGAGGGGGGAAGGAGACACTATGCTAGCTGGAAAGACATTCAGGTATAAACCTTATTAGATAGTAACTCGGGAAAATGAAAGCTCATACAAATTTGGGAACAATTGAATATGAACTAAAGACAAAGAATGTTTTATCTTTTCTTAAATGTGACAGTGGCTTTAAGGTCACACAAGAAAATGTCTTATTCTCAAGAGATGCAGGAGAACATGTTAGGCAGTGTTATAACATCTGGGACGTATTTTCAAGTGCATCATCAAATGCATTTGAAAAACACCTCTACATGACTGTACCTAAAGGAAGGAGGAAAACATGGTGTCAAGGATTGAACTGGGTTCTCCCCAAAATTCACAAGTTGAAGTGTTAGCCTGTAGCACCTCAGAACATGTATCTATCTGGGGACAGGCCCTTTAAAAGAACAATTAAGTCCAAGTGAGGCAGTTCAGAAAGGCTCTGAGACATTCTGGCTGGTGTTTCTTTAAGCAGAGCATTTGTGGTGAATTCTGAGGCATGTACAGATTAGATTCCCAACGATGAACATTTGAAACTTATGCAATGTTAAAATCAGTACTAGTTCTATTTAAAAAATGGAGTGAACTTCCAGGGTAATAAATTAAACAAGGATGCATTATTTACAAAAAAAAAAAAAAAAAGGTACTTGAACACAGGCACAAACACAAGAAAGACACAGAGATGTGAGGATGTAGGGAGAAGACACCATCTACAAGACAAAAAGAGAGTCCAGTCCTGATCCTGGGCTCAGCTTTCAGAACCATGAGAAAGGACATTTCCCTAGTCTAAGCCCCCAGCTGTGGTTCTTGGCTATGTCATTAGCAGCCAAATACATCTGGTAAAATGCACTTGATCATTCCATCTAAATAGAGCATCTACAGATGTTACTGTGCTATTTTTTTCAACTTTTCTGCATGTTTGAAAATTTATATATTAAAAAGTTGGAAGGACAAACCTCCTAGGGACATTTTCTTCAGTCAACAGGCTCTGAAGAGAATGTTCTCAATCAATTGTAATTAAATTCTGAAATGAAGAGATTTGGCTGTGACTTTGTTTGGCGGCTAGACGAAGAGTTGGAAATGTGACAAATTAAATGAGAAAGCCATTTCTCACTAGCCCAGCAGTGCTGTTGTTCAGACCTCAGGCTGATTTGGCAAATTGTTTTGTGCAGTACAGTAAAAAAAAAGTGGTGTGGTGAGATCCTGAGATCCAGCTTGAAGTTATTTCCAAAGAGCTGTGGTGGGTGGGATACCGGTAGACTGGGATCCTGTGACAGGGGTAGAGGACAGTGATGCTGGAGCTGCCTTGCCAACAGATCAAATCAAAAATTTTTTTTTAGTAAACAGTTTAATGGCCTTGATCTTTTCACTTCATCCAAGCAAAACAGCAACTCCCTGTGTAGACATTGCCCGGGTTTTCCCTCCCACTCTTCCCAGCAATTGTCAGACACCAGGTCTCCTGGCTGTTTCTTTCAAAAGAAGGAAACAAAGTGATTATACGTTCAGGGGTCACTATTCCCAATGGATACTTGCATCTTGAATGGCATCAAGACCGGAAGGGAGTGATTGTCAATGCTGATAGCTTGGAAGATTTTATAAACAATAAAATAACAAGGACACGAATCCTGGACCAGACCCCCAGTAATTCTGATTTCATATATTATAGGATAGAACTTCGGTACTGCAGATTTTTTAAAGCATCCTAGGTAAGTAGTCAATTTAGAACAACTTAACCTCAGTTCCTAACCAGCAATGCAGGTACTTGGTGGTGACTTTTATTTTTCATTTTTTTTAAATTTTGTTTAATTTTAAAAATTCTTAATTTTGCAATTATCATACAATATTGGTCATTGTACCCCTTACTCCCCACCCTCCTCCCCTTAAATTTTGTTTATTTTTTTACAATATAGGATTTCTCCTCTCAGGTGTGACCGCCATAGTTTCCCCACCACTAAAACTTCTCCAGTCCTCCACTACACTCTCCTCCCTTCTACTTTGAGTGCCTCAGATCTAAGTTTTGCTTTCAAGAGCTAGTCTTGCAGTTTATCTTTGCCTGATGCTTTGTTTGGTTATTCTAGATGCCACATAAAAGTGAATCCCTCCAAGGCTGGGCATGGAAGTGCATGCCTGTAAGCAGCAGTCTAGGAAGTCGCGGCCAGGGCCAAGGATTGCAGTTCGAGTCCCGCTGGGGACATGTAGTGAGACCTAATCCCAAAAAAATATAGCTGGGCCTGGTGGTGCATGCCTGTAATCCCAGCTACCTGGGAAGCTGGGGCTGGGAATCGCTTGAGTCTGTGGTACCCCGGGCAACGTGATCCTGCGGTTCCACAGGCAAAGAAAGTGAGAGCTAGTCTCAAAAAAAAAAAAAAAAAGGTGAATCCATCCAGTATTTATGTTTTTCCTCCTGACTCACTTCATTTGGAACAATCCCAGTTGCAGCCATATCGCCTCAAATGCCAAGTGTTTATCTCTTTTGATCACTCAGTAATATTCCATTATATTTAAGTACCACCTTTTCTTGATCCCCTTCTCAGCTCTGAGTCTTTAGATTGTTTCCATACCTTGGTTATTGCAAACATCACAACTATAGGAAGAGGAGTCAGGTTTCCTTTAGTATTACTGTTTTTGTGCTCTTTGGACAGATACCTAGATGTGGAAATATTGTCATATGGCATACTCATATTTACTCTTAGGAACTCTCCACACTTCTTTCTCTAGAGGCTGGGTGAGTCTACATTCCCACCAACAGTGTAAGAGGATTCCTTTTCCTCCACACCCTTACCAGCATCAGTTGTTGAAAATGAACTCAAAATGGACAAAAGACTTGGATGTAAGACCTGAAACCATAAAATACATAGATGAAAACATAGGCAAAACACTCTATGACATACACTTTGGAAACATTTTGAACTCACACCCAGCAGCAAGGCAAGTAAGGGAGAAAATAAACAACAGGGACTATATCAAATTAAAAAGCTTCTGAACCATGCCAAAGACAGTGACAATAACAAAGAAACACCCTAGTGAGTTGGAAAAGATATTTGCCAACCATCCACCTGATAGGGGATTGCTATCAAAGATCTACAACATGCTTATACAACTTAACAAAAAGGAGCAACTCAACCAAGAAATAGGTAAAGAGCTACAGGGGCACTTCTCCAAGGAAGACATGCAGTGGCCACAGACAAGGAGAAAAAATGGCCATTATCACATAGCATCAGGGAAATGCAGATCAAAACCACAGCAAGACAGCACCTCACACCTGTGAGAATGGCCCATATCCTCAGATCTTTTAAAGATTTCTTTGGGGGGGCTTGGCGTGGTGGCGTGCATCTTTAATCCCAGCTTCGGGAGGCTGAGTCCGAATCACTCTAGTCCGTGGGTTTGAGACGACCCCGGGCAACATAGCGAGACCTAGTCTCAAAAAATAGCCGGGCATGGTGGCGCACGCCTGTAATCCCAGCTACCTGGAAGGCTGAGGCTGGGGATTGCTTGAGTCAACAGAATTGGAACTACCCTGGGCAACATAGGAAAACTAGTATCAAAAAAAAAAAAAGTTCTTTGGGGAGTCTTTAAAGGGTTCTTTAAATCATTTCCAGAATGATCTTTGACTTTTGAAATCAATCTGAGAAAAATTATGTTGGCGAATGCTATTAAAGTATCATTTCACTCAAAATTAAAAATAAAGGGTTTGCCAGCATGAAATGCTGTTGTGCATAAAAGGGTAAAGTGTAATTACTGCAGTTGCCAGGCGCTGACTAATAAAATAGCTCCCTGCTGCAAGGACCCCATGATACGAGATTCAGCTAATGCCCAGATCTTCATTTCTAAATTGTATTTTCTTCTAGTAGGAGTCAGAACTTCTTAGAGAAATGAGCCATTTTAGATCTCAAGCATAAAGACCACGTGGTGAGCACGAGGTATCTGTTTGCTTTAGAGGAAGAAAAATGGCTGGGCGCGGTAGCGTGCCCCTTTAATCTCAGCCTAAGAAGGGAGGTCGAGACTGGGAATCGCTTGAGTATACGGGTCTGAGACTTGCCCAGAGATAACACAATGAGATCTAGCCTCAAAAAATAGCTGGGCATGGTGGCGCGTGCCTGTAATCCCAGCTACCTGGGAGGCTGAGGCTGGGGATCACTTGAGTCTGTGGTGCCCCAGGCAACATGAGCCTGCAGTTCCCTGGGAAAAATAGCGAAACCTCGTCTCAGGGGAAAAAAAAACACAACAACAACAAAAAAAACATTAGGTCAGCAGCTAATGGGAGTCCTGCTTTTGTTAAGGAAGCGGTGACAGGACTAAGATATACCCTTCCACCCAATACAACTTAAGCACTCAACCAAATATAGGAAACAATGACACTCAAGACATCAGACATTTATTTGTCCATGTTATATGGATATACATATAACATGATTGTATCACAAGAATAATTATAATAAATGAAAGAAGCCTTATCTCTGAAAAAAGTACATACTGTGTGATTCCATTTAGATTAATTTCTAGAAAAACAAATTATAATGACAGAGAGCATGCCTGCGTTTGCATTCATGATAGGGGAGGGAGAAGAGGGTAACATTTTTGGGGATAATGGATATGCTCATTCCTTGAATGACCAACTGTGAATTGAACACAGTTGTGTACTCATTTCAAAATTTACTAAATTGCACACTTTAAATATGTATGCCAAGAAGGCAACTGTATGCCAATAAGATATACATTATATCAATAAGTTGATCCTTTTAAAGATAGTTCTAGACTGATCTAGATAGATCTAGACTGCAGCATTTTCTCTAAGCATTTTTCCTTCTCTTCAAAAGAAAAATAATCAATGCATGAGGTAAGATATTTTCATGCTATCAAAGTATAAGCCTACACATTAATTGCTAATCAAAAAGGAAAACTGAATCTCTACAAGACACGTCTCTGACTGCTGCCATAGTAACCAATTAATCAAATTTCACATCACTAATAGTGAGATCCACTGACACAAAGTGCCTTCTGATGTGATCCACTAATTTCAGTCCCTTGTTTTTACACAGGAAGTTGGTGCCTAACTTCAACATTATAGGAAAAACCAGGGGTAGAAGTCGAATAAGGCCATTGAGACAATTAGACAGATCTAAATGGCAAGATATTCTCTTAAGCACTTTTCCTAGTCTCTTCAGAAAGTCAATGCATGGGGGAAACTGATGAGAAATAGCAAATGCCAGGTATAGGTCTCCATTGAATCCCACTTTTTTGTTTGTTTGTTTGTTTTTTGAGACTAGGTCTCACTATTTTTGCCCGTGGAACCGCAGGCACTCGTTGCCCGGGGTGCCACAGACTCAAGCAATCCCCAGCCTTTGCTTCCCAGGTAGCTGGGATTATAGGCGTGCGCCACCACGCCCAGCTATTTTTTGGAACTAGGTCTCGCTACGGGCCCCAGGCGGGACTCGAACAGCGATCTCTAGCCCCGGCCACTTCATAGGCTGAAGCTTACAAGCACAAGCCACGGTGCCCGGCCTGAGTCCTACTTTTTAAAATAGTCTTTAAAAATGGAGAAAATTGGTAATCGAATATAGGCTAAAATGCTATCAAAGTCTGTATTTGCTCCAGCACAAAAGTTTCCCTTTTCAAGCTTGTTTAGTACCTGCCTCCCTTTAAAGGAAATTGCTGAGATATCCCAGAGAGAGCTTGTGAAGTTATATACCCTGGAACCATAAAGTAGGCTCAAGGCCTGAAGCAGAGGAGGAAAGCTGAAGTGGTCCCTTAATGGAATGCTGCCACTCCCAGTACTATTCTATTTCTTCTAGTATCTTGAAAAAAGATGGAGGAAGCATTGCTAGCTGTGCCATTGATAATAACCTACAGCTGGGATCACTTTATGGCTTTCCTCTCTCCTGATGCACTGACATCATCATCATCAAGGAATTCCTGGCTATAATCTTCTTTGGGAATGCAAGGACCATTGATAACTTTAGAGTGGAATTTGCGAAGACTTCCATTCATATTCGAGCTGGAATACTGTGCTGCTTTGTAGGAATCTAGGCTCTGGAGAAGTTCTTTCATCTATATTGATATTGTTGTGACTGATTGATGGGAAGGTGGGGGCAACTGAGAGACTTATATTATCATTTCAAAAGTGATCGCTTGTTTGAGAAGACACAGAGAAACAGGCATGTGAAAGCAAAAACACGTAAAAAACCTGGTTGTTAAGCCGGGCGTGGTATGCGCACCTGTAATCCAAATGCTGGGAGGCAAGAAGCCAGGATCACTTGAGTTTGTGGGTTTGAGACTACCCTGGACAACACAGAGAGATCTGGTCTCAAAAAAAAAAAAAAAGCAGCCAGGCACAGTGGCGGGCACCTATAATCCCAGCTACTTGGGAGGTTGAGGCTGGGGATCACTTGAGTTCACGGGATTGGGACTACCCCGGGCAACATAGTGAGACCTAGTCTCAAAACAAAACAAACAAACAAAAACAAAACAAAAGAAACCCTGGTTGTGTGGAGAGGCATGCACTAAATCAGAATTAGCAGGTGGTGCTGATATTATACTTCTGCAAAGTGGTGTAAATACAGATCCCAAATATAAGGCAACCCAAGAACTTACAGACTCCAGGGCCCATGTTCCTGAAACTCCGCCAAGACTTGGGAAGAACAGCAGGGAACTCTAGCTTTGAGAAATGGCAAACTCTCCTGCCTTGGAGATGGACAGGTTCCAATCTCCTGAACTTTGTCAAGAGCCTTGTTATCCATTTGACTGCCAGCTGAATTGTATGCTTATTTATTTGCAATGTGGATTCCCCCTAATAAATTCATATTGTGTTTATTTGCATTTGGCTTGAATCATGAGGGAAAACCTCTGGTTCCAAGGAAATTTGTACTCAAGTTCTAAACCTGATAAAACAGAAATATATGAGTTTTATAACTTTTTTTTTTTTTTGAGCCTAGGTCATGCTATTTTTGCTTGTGGAACCACAGGCTCTCGTTGCTCGGGGTACCACGGACTCAAGCAATCCCCAGCCTCAGCTTCCCAGGTAGCTGGGATTACAGGCGTTTACCACCACACCCAGCTATTTTTTTGGAACTAGGTCTCGCTACGGGCCCCAGGCGGGACTCGAACCACGATCCCTAGCTCCGGCCGCTTTATAGGCTGAAGCTTACAGGCATGAGCCACTGTGCCCGGCGAGTTTTATAACTTTCTGTCCAAGTAAACATTGATGGCAAAGGAAGCTGTCAAGTGTCCTTCATGGTTCCGTGGTCATTTCCATGAAAGAGATCAGCTTCATCACTCTCAGGAAGTCAAATCACCACCTTTTCAAGGTTTTTGTTTATTTGCTTGTTTTCAGGCAGAAAAGGCTTATTTTTCCTATACAGAAGTATAATAGAAAATCGTGTGCTTTCCCCATAGACAGACATTTACTGACTTTCTGGAAGACAAGTCTCCTGTACTTGAATGACTTTTAGGAAAATAAAATAGAAGGGACGTAAAGAAACATTGAGAGTAAAGGGGCAATTACTTAGGACAGTTGGACATGGATGAGTTTATTTGTGGCTGGTTTTAATGGGGATGTATTTGATCAAATCAATGAGGCCACTCTTTCCACTCAAAGCCTTTCATACTATTAGGAAAGCTATAGAGACTCTCCTCCCCTCAAAGTGCCATTCAGGGATGGATTGAGGGAGGCCATCATATTCACCTTCTGATGCTACAACAAATATTTCTTTAGGCTGACAGAGAGAGTAAAAAAAGTTTTTTTTAGTTTTTCTACAAGCAAAATTCTGTCCAGTGCAGGAACTCTGCAGAATTCTTTTGATGGCTGTTTCTGCTCCAGTGATCTTGAAATGAAATCTGTTCATGATCCTTAACTTTCTGACTTCAAGCTGGAGATGCTGCCAGAAATGACCTCACAAAGGAATGGATGCTACACGGATTAACCCAGGAGTCCTGGAAAAATGGGGTGTTTCTTCATCTGTCCGCCCTTGTCCTGCAAGGCACACAATGGGAACTCTGAGTCCATTTCTTCACTTACGAAGAAGAGTTTTCATCGCATGTCCGCCAGATCAAAAGATGGAATCTACTGAATATCGAAGATGACATTTGCATTTTATTGAACAGCACACCACGATTTCAGCCTCTCCTGCAAGCTAAACAAGCTTGTTTAATCCACTTTGGAGGAGTATATCTTTTGTTTAGTGAGAACCTCATGTCTGCAGATTTTTTGTTAACCATTTTGCATATTTTGCCAAAAAAAATGGTTCTTAATTTCTGCCTGAAAAATGGAAGTGAAGCATAAGCAAAAATGTTTGTTTGTATGTTCTGTTCGACATGTAAAAAAGGAAGTTCCTTCGTTGCAAATGTCATAAAACATTGTGGGTCCTTGTGCTTTTCCCAGGGATTCTTCCTTAGTTTCTCATGGCAGTGCTGCAGATGAGGAGCCTCAGGCAGACAAATCTCCTCTCCTGAGGTCACTCAGCACGTCTTGGAAGTGGAATCTGAACAGACAATCTGGTCCCAGGTTCCTGTTCCATGAAACCAAACAGCAGAACTTAATCCATCCGTATCATAACTAGGATATCTATCAAGTTAGTTCATAAAGTAAGTCACTAAAGGAGAAAAAATGGCACACCAATATCCAGTCATTCTCTATGAAAGCGCCGAGTTTATTCTATTTTATTTTATTTTTTTAGAGACCTAGTCTCAGGCCGGGCACGGTGGCTCGTGCTTGTAAGCTTCAGCCTATGAAGTGGCCGGGGCTAGGGATCACGGTTCGAGTCCCGGCTGGGGCCCGTAGTGAGACCTAGTTCCAAAAAAACAGCTGGGTGTGGTGGCGCACGTCTGTAATCCCAGCTACCTGGGAAGCTGAGGCTGGGGATTGCTTGAGTCTGTGGTA
>PVHY01025571.1:0-18256 GCA_004024945.1 Uropsilus gracilis
TCTCAAACCCACAGACTCAAGTGATTCCAACCTCAGCCTCCCAGGGAGCTGGGATTACAGGTGCATACCACCATGCCCAGCTGTGTTTTTAATTTCCATTTCCACATGTTTGTTGTTGCAGTGAGTGTAGAATTATGTAGAATTATTTCTTTAAATATGCTGTTTATTTTCCATGTTTGGAGATTTTCTTGTTATCTTTCTGTTATTAATTTCTAGTTTGATCCCAACTCGATACTGTCTTACACTAGTAAGAATGACCCATATCAAAAAAACGGGCAACAACAAGTGTTGGTGTGGATGTGGAGGGAAAGGAACTCTCTTACACTGCTGGTGGGAATGCAAACTGGTTCAGCCAACTATGGAAAGCTGTGTGGACACTCAAACTACTGAAATGGAATATTGTTCTGCAATCAAAAACAACAAATATGGCACATTTGTGATAACATGGAGTGAACTAGAGGGAATCATTTTAGCAGGAAAAAGTTAGAAAGAAAAAGACAGAAACCATATGATCTCACCAATAGATGGGATATAGGAATAACAAAAGGACAAGAAAAAGTTAAGCTAACAACAGACCTGGGGCAAGCAGCTAGGGAATGGAGGGGGAGGGAGAGATGGGGAGGAAAGGAGCAGGGGATGATCAGGAGGGTGGTTCGAGGGTAATGCAGTGGGGGGAACCCTGGGGAGTATAATGGTGTAATATAATTATATATATACACATATATGCATCAATATGTAAATAACAAAATGATTAATAAAAAAATATAAAACACTACTGCAAAAAAAAAATTTAGGCTCATTGGCTTCCAAGTTCACTCTCATTTATGTTCACTTAAGCTTAAATAATTTTACTTTGTAATTTATTTGGGCGCATTTTTGTATAAAAAGCATAAAACTATGCTTAAAATGAACACATCACATAAGACACGATGTAAGGTTCTTGTAGCCTGCACAGAATTTTTCAAAAACCTACTTTACCAATTTCTGCCTGCAGATTGTTATTCTTACAACTTCTACATTTAAAGTGATTGATATGGCTTAAGTCTGCCTTTTTATTATTTGTTTTTGTTTCAATTCTTTTCAATATTTCTACATTTGTCTCCTGACTTTCATTTTGTTTCTAATTCCTTTGAATCCCTTTTCTGGCCTTCCTGTAGGCTATCTTGAGCAGATTTTGGAAGTTTCATTTTGATTCATTCAGAATTTTTTAATATAACACTTTGTACAACTTTATATTGGTTCATATTTTATAGGTTTTTTTTATAGTTTTTAATGTCACATACAGATGCACATATCACAATTTACTGGTCCTAACACTGAAACCACATCAGTGACATGGAGAAGCTTTACTTCCACTTCGGTTCTTTCCCTGCTTCCTTTTGAAATATAAAATTTTAAGTATTTCCTCTCTACACATTGAACACACCGCAGAAGATACTGTAGTTTTTGCTTTAACCATAAAAAGTGATCCTAAAAACCCATGAGGAGACGGTTATTGTCTTTATCCCTACTTTTACTTATTTCATCAGCCTGACTGACTTTCTGAATTCTCATCTTTCTTGTGTTACAGTTTCCTTTCTGTTTAAGGAACTTCCTCTCACCATTCTTTAGGTATAGGTCTGCTGGCAACCAACCCTGGCACTCAACCCTGCCGAAGCTGCAAACTAAGACAGTTTTTGATAACACTCACTCTCCTCCTGCCCAAGTACCTGCAAGGGAAGAAGATTCAGGAGGAGATCGACTTCAGCTTCAGGAGGGATGCTGTGGTGGTGCGGCCTCAGCAGCCCCTGTGATTCCCCAGCTGCCCAGGTGGGTTTACCGTATGCCACCTGCTCTAGGCTCCCTGCTGAGGGACAGCACTGTCTTACATGAGCAGCTTTGGGTTTGGACTACTGGGCACTAGAACACTATCTGGGGTAAGCCAGCTGGTCATGTGTGGCCTTAGGAACTCGTTCTAGTTCCCCAGTTTCCCTTTCGTAAATAAACTCTCTGGTTGTACCTGGAGACTGAGCCTGTGCCTTGCAATTGTGAGAGCACGAGAGAGAGCCCACCAACTGTGTGAAATCCCCACCCTCAACCCCCACACTATTTCAGTTTCAGTGTGTTGCACTTTGATCTATTACCCATTTCAAATATTTTTTGTGGACGACATGAAGTACGAGATAATATTCATTTCAATTTTTAAAATCAGATACCTAGTTTTACCAGCACCGTTCATCAAAAACTTCCTTTTCCTCACTGAATAACTTTGGCAGGTGGACCTCTACCTATAAACTGACAGCGATCCCATGCCATCCTGATCACTGCCGTTGGCGATCACCCAGTGTGATTCTCTCAACTCTGTCCTTGCCTGTCTTCTGTTCAACTTATTCTGAAGTGTGTTACTCTTTTTGATGCTATTGCAAATGAAACTGCTTTCTTAGCTTTGTTTTTTGGCTTGCACATTGTCAGTGAGTAAAAATACAATTGCAAGTTGGATATTGATCTTTTTGATGGATTTATATCTGTATCATTATAAAATATCCTTTACAAATCCCTCCAGAGAAAGAGCTTTTTGCACTTGGGGAGCTCCTCCCAGGTCAGAGAAGGCAGCCTTGCAAATACAGCCATCTCCAAGAACCAATAGACAGAAAATAATGACAACCCTCTTTGCTTGAATCTCCAGCCTCACTCTAAGGGCTCTGATGGCAGCTGGGCCGCTGGTTGCCACCAGAAATGTGAGCTGCTGGTTTCGCAAGCTACAGTAGAACTAAAGAGTAGGAAATAGGGTGAGGGTATGATAAAATGCAATCAAGTTTGCTCTTTTTATTATTGAGATTCAGATTTTTTTTTCTTGAATAAATGTTTGCTGAACAGCTACAAGTCTTCGTGTTATTTCTATAGTCCTGAAAAGGTTGATTCTATCTTTGCCTCTATTCTTGCTGCCATTTTGAAGAGAATTTTCAGAAATTGTCACTCTGTTGTTTTTGCTGATACCACCTTCCGTATGACGTTTTTATGAAGACAGACATTTTGGGAAATGTATTATAGCAATTCTAGTTATGGATACCCTGTGGACTTGTTTGCTTGTTTATCTGTGTAGTGATTTGGCTGAGTAATTTTTTAAAGCATTTCTTTCCTTGTGAAGCTCCTGCTGTTGTTCCTTTGAGGCTGCTGACTTGAGTCTATGTGTGGCCCCACAAGGATAGCAGTGGTTTTATCAGTGGACTTGGACTGTCTCCTGTGCTCACACCCAGCTGCTACATCCACTAATCACTGGCTGACTGCTCAAGTGGATTGAGAATGCTCTGGAGCATACATCAATCGATAGTCTGATCTTATTAAACTTGGACCCCCTCGAAGGGGTAGTCTTTGAGGTTCATCCTGATCCCAGGAGGGCTCTTTGTAACTATTTTTTTCTGGTGAACTTGATTGTAGGCAACCTCCAATCTATTATCTTTTTCTTTAGACTATTCTCTATTTGACTATTTTGTATTTTTCATACAAATAGAACCATACTTCATGTATGATGGACTGACTTCTTACACATAGCATAGCATACTGTTTTAAGGTTCATCTGTGTTGCGAAATGTACCATTATTTCATTTTTTTATTGTCCCATAATATTCCATTGTGTGGATGGGTCATATTCCATCCATCTACCCATCCATCCATCCATCCATCCATCCATCCATCCATCCATCCATCCATCCATCCATCCATCCATCCATCCATCCATTGATGGACATTCGGGTTGCTTCCTCAATTTTACTATTATAATCAATGATGCTATGAACATTTTTATACAAGTTTTTGCATGTGTATATGTTTCATCTCTCTTGCGTATGTCAGCTTAAATAAATTGAGGCCAGCAAGAATGACTTTATTAAAGAATCCACTGAGGACTGGAGCCCTGGAACAGATGCCAGAAAGTTTTTGGAAAGCTGCCAGAATTCTGAGCTTCTCAGTGGGAATTATATACAGTTGCAAGGGGGTTACTTGTAGCTCTTCAAGAATTTCTTACAAGAAAAATCCTAGTAGGACCTCGGTTAATGTATCTCTTCAAAGCTGTCTATGCAATTAGGTAAACAAAGAGCACTGTTAAAACGTACCCTATCTGTAAAGTAAATAAGTCTTATCTTCTGGGAACTGGGAGTTTTAGCAAGGTCAGACATTTCAAAGCTGGCATTCTTTGAACTTACTGATTTGTCTGGAGGTTGTGGTTACCAAAAATGCTGCGTTTTCACAAAGACGTCATTTCCCCTGGGCACAGTTTCTTCTGGATGAGACCAGCTGCATCCAGACTCTCAGCTTGTGCCTTTGAGTTGGGGCCAAGGATGGGGTTACCTACTTATTAGATTTGGTTAACAAGTATATACATAGGAATAGAATTTCTGGGTCACATAGGAACTCTGATTGAGGTACTACCAGACTCTTTTCCAAAGATTTTACAGTCCCACCAACAGTGGTTGAAGGTTGTATTTCTCTACATTCTCATCAAAATGTTTTAATGTCTGGGTTTTGTTTTGCTTGTTTGTTTTTGTCATTCTAGTGTGGACATGAAGTGGCATTCCATTAGTTTTAATTTGCGTTTCCCTAAGTTTGATGTTAGATGTAGGCTTTCTGTGGATTCTCTGTCAGATTGATGATGAAGTTCCTTTTAATTTCTGATTTGCTGAGAATTTTATCATGAATGAATCTTGTGTGTAGTCAAATGCATTTTGTATTTCTATTAATACTGTAGAGGAGGAAAAAGCTTTCGGTTTTTACTTGAGGCCTGTAAACTAAACTGAGCGAAGACAGATTGACAGGAGAAAAAGTTTACTAATTTTACTGATGCTAATGCTTTTGATTTTTACATATATAAAGACCACAGAAAATAAGGGAAACAAATGAAAGGCAGTTAAGCCTGGGGGCTTCTGTACCATCTTAATAAAGGGTGATAAATTGTGGAAAAGTGACTAGATAAAGGAAAATGGAGAGTGGGTAAATTTTGGTGAGGTGACTATGAAAAGAGTTATTTAGTAAGGTGTGTCATATAGATTCATCTTGCTGCTATCTTCAAGAAAAATGGTGGGAGGGTAAATTTCAGCCATTACTGGGACCACAAACTATATTCCATTCATTATGCCTCCAGTATGTGAGTATAAAAGACCTTTGACTCGTTGTCATTATATCTCATCTTAAACCTGAGTTTCCTCAGTCATAATATGGGAACCATACTTTGCTATCAGGGATGTTGTGAGAATCAAGTATGATCATCTTTGGAAAGTGTCCAGAATTTTCTGCTTAAGGAAAAGTATCCCATATCCTCAACACACATTTTTTGCAACTGAACGTTATACTGTGTTTGGTTTAGTATTTCTTTCTACCTGTCTTTTCATCCCTCACTTCCCATCCAAGCTCATTTGACTTTGTCAGCTTCGTCATCATTTCCTTTCATTGTTTGTTCTCTTTCCCTGGGCCAGCAAGTTTCCTCAGATATTATATTGGCTTCTCTTTGGGAATCACACCACTTTAATACTGTTGGGAAGCTGGAGGCATCCCAGGACCCTAGGCTTTGGTTGACTTTCAGACACCTTGTATTCTGATGGACTGGGAAGGCTTGGGGCCCAACACCTGGGTGGGCACCATGCAGGCCAGAGGGTGCCGGTTCACAGGCAGTGCCAGAAAGATCTCTCACATTTACTCTTCTATGTAAATCGTTATTGTTCTCTGTGGTGATTAATTCACAGAAATTCCGCTGAAGACACTTGACAGTTTGAGAGGTGGGGAAGAAAAGTGTTCTACATAAATATGCATGACTCTAAAATGTTTTCAAAGACATTTCTGGCTTTTATTCTCAGGTTATTCTTTTCTTCTGCATCATGAGTTTTCTTTGCAGGATGGTGTCATGCAACTGATGTCAGTCAAAAGCTACATAATCTGTGAGACCCCAGTGCAAAATGAAAAGTCATAAAAAAATTATTGAGAGTTGCAAGGTGCCAGTAGGAAAACATTGAAGCAAACACATTTTAGTATAAATGCACAATTTGCATACCGATGAGGCAGCTTTTCCCCATGCCTGACAACCCAAACCCTAAATTTTATTTTATTAGAAACTGAACATTATCTTGCTTTTGTAGAACACAGTAACATTTCAAAACTTCTTCATTTATTACTATAATGTGTTAAATGAAGCAAAAGTTTAGGAAGGTGACGCTCATTGTTATTTTCTCTCTGCGGAAACCTGAGATCTCATGAATTTAGAGGAAGCTTAATCTTAAATCATGTGTTTGAACCATGGCAGCCAAGTTTTACTTGGCAAGTGATTTGATGGTGACCAAGGACCAGTCACTCACCACCCACATTTATATTTGACTCTTGACCAAAATATTGCTTATTTACTAGACCAAGAAAGTTGTGAACATAAAATATAGCTGTAAAACCTCTTTTACCTTAGAAATGAAACCATCTTGGTTATCTTTATTGTAGTGGGTTGGGAGGTCTCAGTGAATTGTTTGTTTTAATGAGCAACTCCACTGAGAACTGACATTAACCCCTACTGCCCTACTGATCCTCAAAGCCTATGAGGGCATATGCCTGCAGACTGCCCCAAAGGCAGATAGATATTAGATTCTAGAAATGACATGTGCTTCATCTCAGAAATATTAAATCCCTGAATCCCATGGCATTCCAATCATGCTTATTCCAGGAACCATTAGACTGTGACTCAGAAGCAGACCAGTTCTGTATGAGGTTATTTGATTGATGTGGTTTCCTATCAAAAGTAAAATGCTCATATTCTACAAGTCCACTTCAAAGTATACCATGTTTACTCTTTGAAGAAACAAGATTATCATACTAGAAGGTGCAGAAATGGAAATGCAAGCTGGACCAGTCTGGATAGGAGCTAACCTGCATATAACTTTGCTAAGTAAAGAATTTGCCCCAACTCCTGCAACCCCACTAGTTAAAATTCCAAAATTGGGGGGGAGTGGCTGAATGAACTGATTATTAATGCTTAGGGGAGGCTAAGAGATGAGCTGTCTTCCTGTCTGTTCATATCTGTTAGAAAAGAATCAGCAACCCCAAAGCTTAAGTGTGAACTTTGTGAGATTATTCAGCCCATGTTACTAGGCTAGAAACAAGAAGATTTGGGGAAGTTCATGCAGTGACCTGGAGGAGTTCAACTGTTCCTTTTCTATTCTTGATCTTAGCCAAAAGGCCGAGAAGCAATGAACTGTTCCTCTTCTGCCAGTCACCATGGCTTCAGGTGCAAGAGGGCAAGGTGGAATGTCTCTTCTTCCTTATGATGGTGGCCACTTGGAGGCCTGTATGTCACCTGATTTCCTTTAGTGTAGCCTAGACCATCTCCTCAGCACACTATAAATCAACCCTGTGAAGTCTGCAGGATCACTGTTGCAAAAACCTCAGGCTCCCCTGCCGGTCTCTCTGCCTTCAGGACAGACAACTATGAATCCAGAGGGAATGCTTTCTTTCCCATCCTGATCCAGAGAAGCGAGACATCTCTTAGGTCCTTTAGCCTCCTGCTTTTACTATCAGTCTTAGTAGAGAGGTAGCTATGAACATTTATAGAATTCATATCAAAAATCCCTCCTCTTATTAAGGGAATAGAGTGTAAAAATGCAGGCATTTTGGGGGGGGCAACCCAATCTCAATGTCATTGTTCCTTCCCAAACACTAAGACTGTATTGTAAATTTGTACCCTGAAAATAGAATTCTTGTTTTCTAGGGTCTTTAGTATACTTACCAAATTTTATCAAATGTAAAGTCTTAAAAGTACCTAAAAGAGTGTTAAAAGCAGAAATAAAATGAGCCTCATTTTCTAATCACAATATAGCAAAACCAGAAATTAAGAGGAAAATGGTGAAATTGTACACAGAGTATTTACAATGAAAACTGCAATAACAGTTTTGAAATCATTAATATTGTGATAATAATGTTATGTGCCAACTTGACTGTGCTAGGAATGTCTAGATAACTGGTAATCTTATTACTGGGTATGTCTTTGAGGGTGTTTTCAAAAAAATTTGTATTGGACTTAGACTGAGCAGAGATTCATTCTCAACAAAGTGGGTGGGCATCATCTGATCTGTCGAGGGCCAGAATATAACAAAAAGACAGAGGAGAGCCCTCATTCCCTTTGTGAATTGGAGTGTCTGTCCATGGTTTTCCTTCCCTTGAACATCAGAATTCCTGGTCCTCTGGCCTTTAAATTCCAGGACTTATACCTGTGAACTCCTAATTCTTAGGCCTTTAGCCTCAAACGAATTATACCATCGGTTTTCCTTTTTCTCTAAGCTGCAGATGACATATTGTGGGATTTCTTCATCATCATAACCATATGAGCCAATTCCTGTAAATAATCTCCATTTAGACTGCTCTCTCTATATACATATACAGATATGTATAGATATTGCTATAATTTATATCTCTATTGCATATTTATATTTCTATATCTCTATATATTTATGTCTCTCTCTATATATATCTCCTACTGGTTCTGTTTCTCTCAAGAATCCTGGCTAGTACAAATGTATAAAAACTAAAGAATGTGAGCAAAACCATATTTAGAGGAAAATCTATAGCCTTAAATGCTTTTATCATTAAATAACAAAAAATTAAAATATAATATGCTGTATATTGAAAGTTTACACCGTACAGGGCCTAAACAAACATGTTACTTAATCTTCATGGTAGAGTCATGCATCCTTAAAAACTTGCATATGAGCTGAGAAATGTATCATTAAGCAATGTTATCTCTGTGAAATTATCCAGTCACTGCATAATCTGCATAAACCTGTAAAAACTATCTGCTTAAAACTGCTTAAACATAGGTGGCCTATACTACACACCTAGGCTCTATGATATAGCTTATTGGGGCTGTCTTCAAATATATGGCCCATCACTGTCACTAAAGGATGTATTTACTTAGGGGGTAGGTACTGTGTTTTGCACTTATCTTTTCTAAACACTCAGAATTAGGCACATTGATGCAATGTTCAACTATGTTCTCTGTTTCCAAGAACTATGCCACACATTTCTTGATTCAATGTCACAAATATTTGTTATTGCTCATTATGTACAGAGCACTATAAAAAAGAAATGAATAATAGATGCTCTCTACTCTGTAAAATCCAGTTGTGAGTGTTTATAATATCAGTGAGGGCGAGAACACAGCTCATACTATAAATTGTAAGTAACCTACAAACTAAATTTGATTAAATGCTAAAAATAATGTATAAGTTCAGCACTAAAACTCCAAGTTAGATAGTCTGGTTTCTCTTCAGGTCATATAAATCTTTAGCCTCTTAAAACTCCATTTTAGGGTGGGGCAGGAGTCAGTTGTGGTGTTCATTGCAGGGAAGCAGCTCTTAGTTGTTCAAACAATTAGTTAATGTGATTGAAGCAGGAAGAACATATACATTTACATTTTATTAAAATATTGCATAGATACAGACAGTTGGGCACATCCATTTTTTTAAGGCACTATTCTGGTTTGAATGCATTTCCACAAGAGAGAAAAGAGAAGCCATTACATTCGGTATTTTTCATCTTTACATTCAGACTCCTCCCATGTTACATGTTTATTGCTACTGGGATCTCAATTTTACCCCTACATTTATAGCAGCATCATACAGGGACCTGGATGACAAGAATTAAAGACACATCCTGGCTTTAACATGTGATATAATTTGGCATTTAATTACAAACTCTCTTGCATTGTTCTTCATTTGTTTCCCAACTCTTGTTTAACTAAAGATATTATAAATTCTTTATGAACTTGACCCATGAATTTCTTTACTAATTTCCTTTAAGCCTAGAACAGGACTTGTTAGGCACATAGTAGATACCTCAAAAATACTTATATTAAACATCACTTCCAAGAACTTCAGTGGAATAGAAAAAATATATACTTTCCCTAATTCTAATTTAAGGAAAGGATGACTGGTATCTTCATAAGGGAAAATACTTGAATGTCCTATAGCTTGTATTTTTTAACAAGGAACTACGCTGAATGAATATTTTCTTGTATTAACTTTAACTGACAGAGAAGTCTTCCCTTTCTATAGAAATCTGAGTCACTATCATGGTTATATGAGAATATTTATACAAATAGCAATATGTCTATGAGTGAGAGAGGGAAAAAGAGGGAGGAGAGAGAGATTATAAGCAAAATTCAAAGAGGTTGAGAATCACTAGGCAACTTGTAAATTACCTGAATTAGTGACCCTCACCTCCTTAAAATTACGTGTGTGTACATTACATAAAAGTATATATGTTTAAAGAACTTTTCATAACAACACCCTTGAAACAACTGGAGTAACATTGAGACTATACTGATAGCTATAGAAATATTTTTTAAGGCAGTGTTTTTCAAGGAATATCTGCAGAATACTAGTTTTGTGGGTTATCACTAGGTGTACATGAAAAAAGGGTTCTGGGGTCAAATAGGTTTGCAAAAACACTGAGCAAAAAAGTTGCTTTTCCCCCTTTACTGGAGACCTCTCAGAATTTGCATTATGAACCTAGAAAGAGGAGCCAATAGGAAGGGATTCTCAAACCTATTTGCAGAAAATCTTATAGAATAAATTGTTCTATGGTGTACACTTAAGGAGTCACTGAATTAAAGAATGAGTAAAATTTATAAAGCACCAAGAGATAAGTGGTAACACCAAAGGAGAGTTTTTTAAAAACTCAGTGAACACTAGTTCCTTAGCCAGTTTAAATTAAACGAAATTCTGCTTGTAGGATATCAACTGTCAAGTGGATTCTTCCACATAGAGCTTATTTATTATGAACAAAATAAATCATCAAATCAAGATTCAGCTCTAAGAAGCATCACCATAGACTGCCAACTAAGGAGACTAGAGAACTTTGCAAAATCCAAAAGTAAAGGTTAAACTCTCAGCCTCCTTAAACAAAAAATTTCCATGGAAATAATCCAGTTCTTACCAGGAAAATAACATCACTTTCATCCTTGTGTTCCTGACACATGTTTATTTTTTGAGAAAATATACTGTCTCCATTTCTGCTACTTGGGACACAATAAAACTTTTAGTTAACATAATTTACCTTTAAGAATGTCAGCAGAATAATTATGGTGCTGCTACAATAGACATGTCAGATATACATGATCATCTATTATATTGGCCCTACTCTGGAAAGGACTGTCATCATTTATATGCTTTATACTTACATTTATGATACAGTTGGCTTAGCACGCAAAAAATTTCATTGTAATAAAAAATAAGAGTAGTGGAGTAGAATAAATCAAATCTAGCTAGGAAAGGTTCAAGAGTGGGTAGGTACTCTTGAATTCATATGCCTTGGAAGTTAGATTTTTAAAACAGGGTGAAAGCAGTTTTTATAAGCTAAAGTCAAAAGGTTCTTCCAAGACAAACAGGTTGCTGCAGTTAAGATATTTTTGAGTTAATGTCAATTTTTGTAGGACCTGTTTCTCTAAACAACTTTTAAAGAAGTCCTCTAAAGTGAGTGACTTGGTGCATAATAAGGCCTGCTCTCTGTCTGAAGCTCTTAGAACAATGACTACACTTGTATGGCTTCTCCCCGGTATGAATTCTTAAATGAATAACAAGGCTTGGTCTCTGTCTAAAGCTTTTCCCACAATAATTGCATTTAAAAGGTCTCTCTTCAGTGTGGGTTCTCTGGTGCAAAGTAAGTGCTGTTAGTCTACTAAAACTTTTCCCACAGTTATGACATCGATGAGGTTTTTCACCTGAATGAGTTTTTAAATGTCTTTTAAGACTTGATCCATGACAAAAGCTTTTCCCACACTCAAGGCATTTATACGTTTCTTCTTCAGAATGGGTTCTCTGGTGCCCTATAAGGTGTGACCGCCGAGTGAATCGCTTTTTACACACAGTACATTCATAGGGTCTTTCCCCTGTGTGAAGTCGTTGATGTCTATACAGGTCTGAACTACGAAGGAATCTTTTCCCACATTCAGGGCATTTGTGAGGTTCCTCTCCTGAATGGATTCTCTGGTGTCCAGTAAGTTGTGACTTCCGAGCAAAACATTTCCCACATTGAGAACATCGGTGAGGTTTATCTCCTGGATTCTTTTTTTTATGGGGTTTAGGGTTGAGAGGTTCTTCTAAGTTGGAGCTCTCAGGTTTCTCTCCTATAGGGGGGTTCTGATAATCTACAACTTTTGTTACATCTGTCGGTATATCCTCTGGGGGAGTTTCCCACTGATTTTCTAACTGTCCATAGTCTTTTTGCAAAACAGGACCATGGAGAGCATTCCCCTCTAAAGTAACAATAAATGGATACAAATTTTCCATTTTTTTCTGTTTTGAAGTATCTTCTTCATTTTCTATTCCGATCTCAAAACCTGAGAGAAGAAAAGAAAATTGTAGAATGTCACTGTGCCCCATTAAGGAAAGAATATGAGGGGAAATGAATATGAAACCACCAGTAAGAATACAAAAACTCAAAGTAGAACCCAAAACTCCTCACCTTTACTATGGTTGAATTTTTCTTAGCTTTCTTTCCTAGTATATCTGTGAACAATTACTTACCTATTTTAGAATCAAGTAATTGTTTAATTTCTTTGGACTCTTGTAGTTCCTTCACCCATTCTTCTTCTCTCTGCTCCAATGGGAAGTTCATGTCAAGCTTTGGTATTAGATATCCTAGTCATAATAAAGATGAGAAACATGACAGTTTGGGTCATCAAAGGGCTTTCCAGAGGTCATGTTGATATCTTAGATAAATACATGTGATCACTTAATAGCTATTTCTTCCTCAGTTATTATTACTTCACCTGGAATCTCTTATAAGTCTTTTTTAAAGGTAAGAACAGCAAAAATGAGAAAAACATTATTTTGTGCTCAATTTAAGGCTATTCTCTAGTCTATAGAAAAATAGTGAATCAATTTAGCACCAAAATCAATGTACTAAATCACTTTTGATGACAAATTTACTTAGAAAGCTAAAATATGAAGTAAATCCTCATGAAGTTTTAGCATATTAAAGTTGAAAAATGCTGCTATTGAGTACCGAGAAAGAGCTATAAAGCTGTTTACTAGAGTAATTTCAATTTAAGTTTTCAAATTAAAATTGACTGGGTTGTAAACTAGCAAAAGCAGTCTTTATATTTGTTTCAGCTGAAATCTAGGAATGGATTTTCTTCAAGTTAGCCCAAATAACTCAGCATTTTTCATTGTTAGTCTAAGGACAACTTCAAAAACTTTCTACATTAACTGTCTCATGTATCCTATCCTCTCCTTATCTATAATCTCCGTGGCTTTTATCCTTTTCCCATGCTCCTTCCTCAACGTTGGTAAAGTATTTTGGTCTGCAATAAGTGTAGGCTGTAAGTTGCTGTTTTGGCATTTAAATGTAGGATAATTTTTAAATATCAGTATTTTAAAAATAATATTAGCAGTGAATTTGACTGTTAACTGGGAGAAAATTTGAATTTCAAAACATATCAAAACATAGAAATAGTCAAGCTGGGCATGGTGGCTCGTGCCTGTAAGCTTCAGCCTATGAAGTGGCTGGGGCTAGGGATCACGGTTCGAGTCCTACTCAGGGCAACACAACGAGACCTAGTTTCAAAAAATAGCTGGTGGCGTGCGCCTATAATCCCAGCTACCTGGGAAGTTGAGGCTGGGGATTGCTTGAGTTCGTGGTACCTCAGGCAATATGAGCCTGCGGTTCCATGGGCAAAAATAGCGAGAACTAGTCTCCAAAAAAAAAAAAAAAGGAATTAAAATACCTCATTTTATATTTTCATGGATAGAGACAAATAGATTCAATTTAAGAAACAAAAGTGCATTTCAAATAAATTCTGTCTAAACTCACAATAGTGATTTTTATTTCAAAGCTAAGAGTCAAATGAAAAGGTATGGAGACCCAAGTCAAAGTGGAAGTCACAGATCAAAAAAAAAAAAAAACTGCCATAAAATAAAAGTGGGAGTTTACTGAAACTTCAAAGAAGCAGAGTAGCAAAGACTTAGGTGTAAAATACTGACTTATCATTTAAATGCACTAGGGGAGATAGTTCCTGCATGACACTGCAAGAAATTATGCAGACCTACTTCCTGGTAAAACTAATGGAAAAGAAGTAAATAAACAACTAAACATTTAAAGTCCCTCAAAATGGTCTTGAGAGCATACATACAACAAATTAACAATCACATATTCTAAAAAAAATCTGTAATTCACTAGAACAGTGAGCCTTAGGTCTTTCAACCAAAACTGTTCCCTTTAGCAACACCCTCCCCAGTTCTATTCTAGAGAGGAATAGTCGAGAGCCCTGAGCACACTCTCTCTTAGTTTCTATTCAGAAGGATATCTTCCTGGGAGGGGCAAGACTTCAGCATTCTCATACTAGACCAAGCTACCAACTGCTAATCTAAATTCGAGGGAATTGTGGCTATTTTCCTTTTAGTCTCCATTGGTGGGGTGGATGCACTACTACACTAGGATTCAGTATCATCCTAGGTTCAGTATTGCCATGAATACTAAGACCTCAATTAGCCCTTGTGAGGCAACTGTGGTTTTGTAAGGCAATTGTGATTTTCAAGCATCCAGATTGGAACATGAGAAGTAAAACTACCAGTTTTCTTAGGTAACATGATCTTGTTTATAGAAAATCCTAAGAAATCCATTAAAAACTAATTCAGACGAGATCGGGCGCGTTCAGGGTGGTATGGCCGTAGACCATTAAAAACTAATTCAAACTAATAAATGAGTTCGGTAGGATTACAGGATATAAGGTCGATGCAGAAAAATTAACTTTCATTCTACATACTTTCAATGTATATAATGAAATTAGGAAAACAATTCCATTGACAGTAACATAAAATAAATACAACACTTAGGAATATATTTAACAAAAGCAGTATGAGACATATAAAACCATAGAATGGTAGTTTTAAAGAAATTAAAGATAATCTAAATAAATGGAAAAATATCCTATGTGTGTGCATCACAAAATGTGATGTTGTTAATATGGCAATTCTTCTCAAACTGATATACAGATTCAACGGCCCCTACCAGCATTTCAATAGATGAGATGAAGAATGTAATGAAAGCATTGAAAATAGACAAGATCACAAGACAAATCTGTGAGTTCAAAGAAGTCTAGAAATTATTTCCTAAAGTAAAACAAGATTTTTAAAAAATGAAGATACTCTACAAGAACTACCCAACTCCATTAGGAAAGGTAACATAAACATAAGGTAGTGGCTATTCCAAAATGTGAAGAAAGAGAGAAGGGAGCAGAGAATTTTATTTAAAGAAATAATACCTGAGAACTTCTAAAACCTAGGAAAGGAACTGAATATACAAGTTCATAAAGCTAGGAGAACACCTAATTATCTGAATGCAAAAAGGTTTACACCTAAAAAGAGACAAATATAAAACCCAAATGTAAATAATAAATAGCAAAATTGAAAGAAGTCAGTAATTATGAACATTAAAGACAGCTAGGAGGAAAGGGTAGATAGCCTATAAAAGTACTCTTATCCATCAAGCTATAATCTCAGCACAAAAACTCCATAGGTCATAGTAAAATGACATATTCACAACAAAGAAAAAAACCAGCCATGACTACTCTATCCAATGAAGCTATTCTTTAGATATGAAGGAGAAATACTTTCCCAGATGAAAATTTTAAAAGCTGGGGAAAAAATAGAGGATGTACATAGATATCTCATCAAAGAAGACTTGTAGACAACCAATGATACATGAAAAGAACTTAACCATTATTTACTATTAGGGAAATGCTAATCAAAACCACAATGAGGTTTGGGGCAACACAGTGAGACCTAGTCCCAAAAAATAGCTGGGCGTGGTGGCGCATGCCTGTAATCCCAGCTACCTGGGAAGCTGAGGCTGGGGATTGCTTGAGTCCATGGTACCCTGGGCAATGTGAGCCTGTGGTTCCATGGGCAAGAATAGCAAGACCTAATCTCAAAAAAAACCAAAAACAAAACCATAATGAGCTATCATCTCGTACCTGTTAGAATGACTACTATCAAAAACACAAGAAAGTCAGGTATTGGAGAGTATGTGAAGAAGACACCCATCCTAAACTTTTGGTAGAAATGTAAATTTGTACAGGTGTTAGGGAAAAGAGTATGGAGATTTCCCATTAAATTAAGAATAGAAATACCACAGGATCTGGCAATTCCACATCTAAGTATTTATTCAAAAATTGAAAATACTAGTTTGAAAAAATATATGCAAACCTATGTTCATTGCAGCATATAGCCAAGGTATGGAATAACCAAGATATGGAAACAACCTAAGTGTCCAACAGCAGATGAATGGATAAACAACATGTGATATATATACACAATGGAATACTACTCAGTTATAAAAAGATGAAATCTTGCCATTTGTAATAATATGGATAAGCCTTGACTTAAATGAAATAAGTCAGAAAGAAAAATACAAATACTATATGATTCCTCTCATATGTGGAAAATTAAAAAATTAAGTGAACAAACAAAACAAAAACAAACTTAGATTCTGAGACCAAAATGGTGGTTACCAGAGGGGTTAGAGAGATGGGCAAGTGGGTGAAATGAGCAAAGGGTGATGAATGGAAACTATACTTTTTGATATAGAGTATACAAATGCTTAATTACAATGATGGACATCTGAAACTTATAACCAATGTTATCACAATAAAACTCTAATTAGAAAAATGGAGAAAGAACAGTTGTGTATACAGATGGTACTAGTAAAACTGGATATACACTGGCAGAAGAATGAAGTTAGACAATTATTAACACAATGTACAAAATTAACCCAAGATGAATTTAGGACCTAAAATTAAAACCTAAATTTATAAACCTCTTAGGAGAAAACAGAGGGCAAACTCTACCTGACACTGGATTTGGCAATGATGTCTTGGATATGTCACCAAAAGCATAGGTAAAGAAAGAAAACATAAACAGTAACTCATGAAAATTTAAAAGTTTTGCTCATCAAAGGACAGTATCAACAAAGTAAAATAGCAATGCAAATATTTGCAAATCATATATCTCATAAGGGATTAATATCCAGAATATATGGGGAACCCTAAAATTCAACAATAAAGTAAATAACCCAATTCAAAAATGCGCAAAGGACTTCAACAAATATTTTCCAGATTACAAATGGCCAATAAGTACAAGCAAAAATGTTCAGTATCACTAATCACTAGGGAAGTACAAATCACTAGGGAAATACAAATCAAAATCTATTAAAATTATTACTATCAAAAAACCCAAAACCAGAAATAAACAAGTATTAATGAGTATATAGAGAAGTTGAGTATATAGAGGATATAATGAGTATATGGAGAATGACTACCATGTGCTCTGTTGGTAGTAATCTAGAATGGTCTAGCTAGTGGGGAAAAGACTCTGGCTGTTCTTCAAATATTATAAAGAGAGTCACCTTATGATCCAACAATTCTACTTCTTCTGATTGTATACCAAAAAAAGTAAAAGTGGGGTCTCAAAAAGGTATTTGTATACTCATATTCATGATAGCTAATTTAGAAGTAATCCAGTGTATATTTGATGAAAAATAGATTAGTAAAATATGATATATATAGACACTGACAGATTTTTCAGCATTTAAAGTTCTAACATGCTATCACATCAGAAAATGTTGAGGACACAATGCTTAGTGAAATAGGCCAGTCACAGAAAGGACAAATATTGTATGACTGCATTTAAATGGGGTAAACAGAGCAACCAAATTTATAGAGATAAAATTATAGAGATAAAAATTAAACAAGGTTTTAAAAATTAAAGCCAGGGAGATGGAGATGAGAAATCTTGATTAAATGGGCAAACAGTATCAGTTTTATAAGATGAAAATAGTAATGATGATGGACAGTGTGATGAGATCACATTACAACTATATTCAGTACCATTGAACAGTACACAAAGAAATCATTAAGTGACATACTTTAGGTTATGTGTATTTTACTACACTGAAAAAATTGTGGAAAGAAACTGTTTCTTGAGCAGAGTCAACCCCTTAAATCTAAGGGCCTCTTAATCCCATTTAATCTGGAGAGATTTGTGCCCAGCCTAGTCCCAGAGCAACATCCCCCCATCTTTATCAGAGAGGACCAGTCCCATGCCACGACTGGTATTTGTGCTTGCCCCAGCCCTGAAGAGCTCTGGAGCAATTCCCACAGAAACCAAAGAAAGGAAATGAAACCCTTGTCTTACCGGGGTCAGGGAAGGGCTGGCATTCTCCAGCAGCTGCATAGTTCAGCTCCTGCGGCCCTGCC
>PVHY01025572.1:0-18254 GCA_004024945.1 Uropsilus gracilis
GATGGACGGACGGGCGGACGGATGGATGGGTGGACAGATGGATGGGCGGATGAATGGACGGGCAGATGGATGGATGGGGCAGCTGCACCAAATCATTGAGAGGGTTCTCAAAATGAATTTTAATAAGTTAAATAAAATCCAAAATATTCTAATAATTCCAAAATATTGCTCACAAAGAATCGCACATTTTATTTAGATTTTTTTCTCACTGATGTCACTAACAGGAAGAAAGTTGACTTGACTTTACAATTCATTTGCTGAGTACCAGATGGAAATTTTGCCAGTAGCATCAGCACCACATGATACATGAACACATGAATGTATTCAAGGGTGAGGTAAAGGTTGTATCGACACTATAACCACAATAAGCCTGAACCAGGGCACAGGAAACTGCAAAGGTGATGGCAAAATTTTGGCAACTGATTCAATGAAACATATGTTTTCCAGACAGTGCAGAACTAGATAAGATGACATCTCATAAAACTGAAATTGTGGGGGAATGACAGTAAATCTCTAATTGGAGTATTAGTGGTGTTACAAAAGGGCAACAAAGGAATTTGTACAACGTTTTTTTGGGAAATTTTATTAGATTTTCATATGCTTTTTTTTCTCTGAGGTATATGAAAGCTCTCCCAATTTCTCTCAGATTTTGTTAAAATAAGACAACCTCTATATCTCGTTAGTTCTACAATACTTACTTTTTGCCTACCAAAAACATCTGTTGACTTTTATGTTAATATTTGTAAATTTGAGGTGTTTGCTGTACCTTTTTGTTCAATAGGATGGTTTATTCTTCTCTTACTTGTTTGCTTTTTACAACATTTTCACTTACCGAGTTATTATATCTTAATTATCTAAACATATAGAGAAATAGTTTAGCCTTCTTTGTCAAGCCTCCAAATAAAAACACCTGAAAGTGGAGTTAGCTAATCTCTCTATCTCAGATATTGGTCCAAAAAGAGTGCATTAGATGTAAAGATCACAAGAAAAAAAAAAGGGAAATAAGAAATTCAAGCTAACAAAGCCAAACTGCTTCAAATGCATGTGATACTTATGTAAATTTTTAAGTTAGCTTACCACAAATGAGTGAAAGAGCTAGAGGTATAATAGACTTATCATTCAAATTCTTTGTCTCACTATCCACAAACATCCAAATTAACATTGTTCCTCCAAATATAATGAGGAACATCTAAATAGGTTAATTTAGTAATGTAATGCAAGGAGGTCAAAGGTCATTTGACTTGCGGAAATAAAAGAAAATTAGTTGCAGCTGAGACATAAAAAATTTGGTATAGTAATAACACAGAAACTGTCAATGGTAGTGATTTATCAACTGAGTGAAAGGAAAAGATACTTCATTCCATTTAAGAAAAATCACACTTAGTTTTCCATTTAACTGGAACAAATTAGACAAAGTCTACATTTCAAAAGGAATATGAGATTTACATTTATAGTCCACTGATTTTTGACAGGGAAATCAAGACCACTCAGAGGGGGAAAGACACTCTGTTCAAAAAGTGGTGCTGAAACAATTGAATAACTGAAAGCAAAATAATCAAATTAAACCCCTTCTTTGCACTATACAGAAAAATTATGTGAAAATGGATCATAGACTATGTAACAGCTAAGATTATAAAACTCTTAGAGGAAAATATGGAAGCAAATTTTCATGACCTGGGATTAGGTCATGTTTACAAATATAACAAAAAGCACAAAAGAAAAACAGGTAGATTATCCATCATCAAAATTAAAGCCTTGAACGTCAAGGCTTTAAGCAACACATATACTGAAATTAAAGCCTTGAACGTCAAAGAATTTCATCAGAAACTGAAAACTCACAGAAGGGGAGAGAATAACTGCAAATCATGCATCTGACAATGGAGTTGTATCCAAAATAAAGAACTTTTAAAACTCACAATGACTCAATTTTTCAAAGGGCAAAGGATCTGAATAGACACTTCCTCAAAGAAATCATACAAGTAGCTAGCAAGTACGTGAAAGGATGCTCAGTGCCAAAAGGACTGTCTTCTTTCAAGCAATCATCATGGGTGTGGAGCTCTCTCTTGAGCTTAGAAACCAACTTCCTTGCTATATTACTCTGCCACCACAACTTCAAAAAGTGACTTTCATCTGACTTGAATGTAAAGTGATAAAAGCAATCAGGCCCTTTTATATTCTTTGAAATGGAATTTAGATTTTCTTGGTTGGACCTCATTCTGTTTGCTTCTTTGGCTAGCTAACCATCCGCATAGTATTTATTTGAAATAAGTATTAGACATAATAATGATGAAATAACTACCATCTTTAAGCACTTTCTATGTGTCAGCCACACTTGTAAGCCCTGTTTTATAGATTAATCAGGGTAACATCTCAAAACAACATTGAGAGAAAGATAATAAATCCCCTAACTTAGCAGACTAGTAGGCTCTGACAAGAGAGGGCTTAGCCAAGGTGAAGTCAATCTGCTATGTCTACATTTCCACAACTAGCAAGAGGTGGAAGGACTCAGCTTTGCAGCAGGTGATCTGGCTACAGACACCTTGCCCTTCGGCACTACTCTGTATTCACATCTCCTTGGGGGAGATGTGTTTTTCTCAGTTAGTGTAGATGGATAACTGACAGTATTACCACAGATCAACTGAAAACTGTATATTAAAATCATCTCAGTTGCCACTAATGGAGAAGACAACACTTACCTTTAGGACAGATTTTTCTAATATGAGTTGTGTCTTGGAAGCTGCACAATATTTTGTAGATGAGGAAATATGATGTATTATTGTACTAATGTGCAAAGTCTTACTAAATACTAAAGTATTGCACTCAATTACTAATTTACTTGGGGTTTTCTGTGGTTTTTCTTTTTTTGGTTGCCTTTTTCTGCTTTTGACTAAACTTACTCATTTTTAATTGCTTGCATATATACTTTTTTACATTAGTATATGCCCCAAGGTTCTTCCATCACCATGTCAGCAGTGAACCATCATCTTGATCTCTTGTGCTCATCCATTCCCCAATTTTATCCTCCCTCACTCTCTTTTTACACTTTAGTTCTTCTGTCAGTTTGTTTTAACATTTTCTTGTCCTTTTTTTTTGTTTTCCCTGTATCCCACACATAAGTGAGACCATTCAGTATTTCTTTTTCTTTCTGGTTTATTTCTGCTAGCATGATTCCTTCTAGCTCCATTCATGTTGCTGCAAATGATGTAAGTTTTTCTTTTATGATTGCTGACTAATATTCCATTGTATAGATATATCAACTTTTGAGCCATTCATCTATTTGTGGGCATTTGGGTTGTTTCCAAGTCCTGGTTATTTTAACAGTGCTGCTATAAACTTAATATCCATGCCAGTTAAATCAGGAAAGCCCCATACAGGTTCTAAATTCCATCCAAACCCAGGACAACCCAGTCTCTAAGATTTCCCTCTGCCCATTTCAGATTTTGATAGTTTGTCACTCTTCCATGTCCTTGTTCAAACTATACTTCCTGTACTTTCTCAGCTCTTACACCAGAAAACACATAAACCTCTTAAATTCAGGAAAATGTTGGACACATATTCTTATCCAAAGAACTGTTTTTGAACTTGTATTGGTTTTAAAACACATATGTCACTGATTTCCATCTTCACTTGATTAATTCACTCCCTTAAACACTGATTCCCACACTCATCTAGCAAATATGATCAAACTGATACTCACCAATTTCATGCAAACTTTTGATCAATTTAGGTTATATCAATCAAATGATCTAAATCTAAAACTGGGATTTAACACTAAAGTGATCATTTTTCCTTTTATAATAGCCATTGTCAAAACAGGCTGTGAGATAATCATCCCTGTTGCCAATTGTAGGGGAAGCAGCCTGTTTGTGATTCCAATTAAAGTGCTGGCATCAGACTCACCAATCTGTGTAAGTTCTTTATTGGTTCTAGTAGTTACACAGAAACACCAGGCAGGGCCTGGGGGAAGTGAACCCCCCCTCACCCCACCCCTCAGAAATTCTCTCTTTCTCGCTCTCATCTCTCTGACCTTCTCTTGTCCTCTCCTCTTCCATGCTCTCTCTCATGCTTGTGCTCCTGGTGATGTCATCCTTTTACTCCGTCTTCCCAAGGCCAGGTGAGCCCACTCACGCATGCGCACACCCACTGGGCCAAGCGTGCAGTCATGGTGGGGCACAACACAGGTGCTAGTTATACGGGCTAATGGAGGAAGACGCCGGACCAGCTCACTTACCCTACACAAGCTAATAAACAATGGCTCCACGTGCCTCCAGATGCCTCACAAACCATGTTTTCTGCATTTGACATCTATTTTCTAAGGTTCTCAACATCCTCATTAGAGGTGGGGTCTGACTAACCAGATGTTAAATTCCACAAATTAGCCAGGGGCAAACAAACTTAGAGTCATAAATAAATTAACAAAAACTTTCCCTGGGCCAGTCAGTCGTCTATGTTCCCAGCTGGGATCCAAGTACAAAGACAAGCAAGCAGGTGCAGAAGACTTAGTGGATAGAGGACTTGCATCACAAAAAGACCTAACTGGAAGGAGTTGTACACATAATCTATCAATTCATTGCTGTGCAGATGAAAAAGTGGGGCCACAGAAGAGTCTGCTTGACACCTGACTAGGTTTCTGTGCTTCTTGTTTGTGGCCAGATGTACCTTCTTCTGAGTTGTAGAGTCGCTCAGAAGCCTCTGCTTTGAGGCAGTTGCTGTGACTGTTGACACATACACTTGGTTTCCGTCTCCACACCACACTACCTGCCTCTGCTCTCTGCTCCGCACCCCTTCCCCATCCTCTCTGGGCTACCTTCCCCCAAAGAAACAGAAAACCAGATAAGACTTTTCAGTTACTCTTTTCACCTCTCCTATGCCATGCCATAGTTTTCATCAACTTCCTTCAGAGGAAACTATAGATCCAAGTTTAAGGATTATCCTGTGACTCTGCATAATTAAATCTAGTTCCGCTCAGCCTGAGTGAGAAGGCCCATAATTCCTCGATGTCCTAGCTATGGCTGTAATTTTAGTCTCTGCCTAAGAAGGCTCCTGTGTGATGTCATGAAATCACAGAATGTCAGCTAAGTTTCAAAAAACATCAACTTCTCTTGGTAGCCTAAACCAGCCATATTAGAATAAAATTGGTTCTATGTTTATTGTTTCTACCCTATTACAATCTCCTGAAAAAAAAAGTCACATTATGTGTATCTATAAGTCACATTATGTGTATCGGTGTCCATATCTCAATGGAAAATCTCGCTCCATTATTTATTTTCTAGTTAAGAAGCAGTCTAGAAGTTACTACACATCATTTATAGCCTGGCTTCTAATCTAATAAAGCCACAGACCCATACCATGGTTACCAATTATTTAAGTTCTCAATCAATTGAGTCTTTGTATATTCTATAAAGGAAAATTCATCAAAATCATACTATGAGAATATCTGTTTTCTGGAAGACATTTAGCATGATGTCAGCCACTTGAACTGTGGTTCTTTTATTAGTTCATTACATTTTATTTTAAAGATTAACTGATTTTGCTCTTTGAACCCCTATTTCTGAACCTGAAGATTTCTTGAGATTACGCAGATGTCCAGTTCCCTTTAGGTACTTGTGGTTTATCTCAACTGACAAGATATTCAGAAATAACTCTACATGACATTGCTTTATGAACAAATGAGACTCAAACTAGACACAAAGACTATATAAAAGGTCCCCACCACCTGGAATGCAAAGAATTTTAATGTTATGTTTAATGAAGTTTTGAAGACTGAACAAATTGCACCATGTATCAAATATGGTGACAGTATTTTTAATATAATATATGGTATTATCTACAATATGCAGATTTTTTCAGAAATATATAGAAATGTGTTCTGCTAGTAAAACCAAATTAAATCTCACAGGGATAATATCACTAAAATCATAATAATAGAAATGTTCAAAAGGACTTTTTTGAAATCTAAATTCTGGAAACTGAATTTAAATTCCTCTAGGGCACATGGAAACAATTTCCTTTCTTTTTGGTAACTAAACATAATATTTTTCCTGTAACATTGTTATTTCACTGTATTCAGTGTCACACTGTTAATGAGATTTCTAAATTTTAAGTCCTCTGAAGAGCATATACGATAATTATCTTGATATATGGATATTTTTCCCAAAAATCTTATAATTGAAATATAGAACCAAGACTGCATAATATGGAGAATAAATGTGGGGTAATTCTTTAGAGCCAAAAATTCCAAGGAAGGAAGAATTTATTAACCAAACACAATGTATTACTCATGTCCAGTACTAAGCAATAATTAGAGCTGAATAATCAATAAGTTCTATAGTTTAAAAAAAAAAGCCAATATTACCCTGTCTGTGGATACATTTTTGCTGGAAGTTTTGAGGCAGTTTCAAGATGTGTCAAATTTTCAAATCCCCATTGTGTAAGAGCAGAATGAATATTCATACAAACTTTTCTGATAGGTTCTGAAAGTGTCAATCCAGTTTTTACAATATAGTCATATCAAATCACTAAAACTGTTTGAAACTTTAATAGAAGTCACAGTTAATGTATGCAAGATCTTAGAAAAATATATCTGTACCCAGAGGCTTCGTTGTCCTTAAGCCACATTATATCAGTGTTTCATTATCAATACTCAAAAATAATCACAACTGCTGACTGGAAAGTGGAGCAACTGTGACATAAATACAAAATAACACTTAAGCAATACTATTTATGAATATCAGATTGCAAGCGGGTTACATTGTTATTATTAGCAAAGAGACCCCTATTAACACTTCAGTATGAAGTAACCTAAGCTCATGTTACTAAACACCTGTCCTGAACTTCCTTTCACTGATTAATCTACTAATTGTATGGGCTTATGACCGTAGTTGAAATACAAATCCTATATTATTCAATAATATACAGTAATATTTCAATTATATCAATCCTCAGTGTTAAAGATTTAATAGAAATTTAATTTTTATACAAGCAAAACAAAGAAACTGTTCATAAGAACACAGTCATAAGACAATGTTGTTGTTATTATAATTCCTAAAGGAGTTAGGGAAGGAATTAAATGTGTAAAAATCCCAACATAATATCCATAAGCACTTCAATCAAAACTAATAAAATTTTAAATAAAACCAACCATTAAGTCATGTTTTTGCAATTATATTTGTTGTCATGTTTTATCACTCAAGTACAGTGCTCTGAATAACTTTCTGTTCTTTGACCTCAACTCTAGTAATTCCTAACACTTAAAAATATTATTAAATATTTAATATTTAAGTATTAAATATTAAACATATTATATATAATAATATAATATATATAATTTCAGAGAAATTTGACAAACTTAAAACTCAACTTTATAAGCTTTGGGCCTCTACTAAGTAAATAGAAGAGTTTTGTGTTCTCGGTATTTAATTCTATGCTATTTGTAATCAACTTAACAACTACTACGTAGATAAACATTTTAAATGCTAAACTTACAAATATCAACTCCCTTTACATTATGGCTAAATGTAGAATTTAGAATTCTTATTGCACACTCCTGGCCAACTGTTTCCTCAGTGGCCCAAGAGAGCTTTAAAAGGTCATGTTGTCTTCACAGCTATAAACCAGACATATTCCCAAAGGAGGCTGTCCATCCCAGACTCAAAAGGAGGTAAATCTGTATTGTTGAATGGGAAAGTTACATCGATGGTTTTTTCAGTTTGGATTTTCATTTTCCCATATGGATATCCCTAGACTCCATATCATTAATTGAAAGGATTGTAATTTCCACTATTTTTCCCCACCACCATTCTTTTTATCCCCTATCCCTCATTTTTCCCTCCACCCTTTTAAGCTCAGAGGTCTCCCCTTGTTTATTACTATCCACTGGATTTTGAATGTTTTGCATTGTTTTAAAATAGCTCTCTGACTAAACAGAGTCTCTACAAACCCACTTTACTGTTCCAATAAATGCTTTGTATTTGCCTGGAAAAATGTGATTAATATAATTGGTTAAATAAAACCCATCAATTAAGTGAAATGAGTGGTTATGTTGCCATGAGCGTGTGGGTACATATGTATTGATTCAAAAGACTCTATGGGATTTAATAAAACTCATCAATTCATGAGTAAGTGGTTATGTTTATGGGCACATGTGTGTTATATTCCAAGGACTATGTAGGATCAGAGAAACTAACCCTCCTGCTCAGCTGACATGAAGCACAAACTCAAAAAACCAAGAAGTAATTCTAAAAGTAAACTTTTAGTGTATTTTCTTAAAGATGTTTCCAGTCCCTATACTAGTGAAAATATTTGTTTTACTCCAAGTCTAAATCTCGTCATGCTTTTGTATTGTTTTCTCTTATCTACAGAAAATGTAAATATGACATTGTAGCTACTTGCATCTTGTTAAATCTATATATATTTATTGAGTCACCAGCATGGAGTTTATCCAGAAATAATGGTTTATTTTCTAATGTGTTAGATATGTTCCATATTAATCAAGCCTTCTTTCCTACTAATCCCAAGGGAAGATCTCAGGGATTCCCTTCTTCCATAAGCCATTAGCACAGGCAAAAGTGAATTCTCCCAAGGCTTTTCCCGTAATATGATAACATGCTCTAACACTGTAAAGATCCCTTTCTTAACCACAGACCTGCTATGGCAGGGCCAGCATCCTTTTCTATCAGAAATCCTTTAAATTCTAGTATTGAAATTCCTGACTGTTCAGTGGCTGAGTCAATTCTAGGACAGGTTTGTCTATTTGTTTATATATGAATAACCTATCTTAGTGTTGCTCCTGATTCCCCTCATCCATTACATAAAACCCCTTAAGTTCAAAAGCTTGACCACCTAAAATGTCATTTTAAATAACTATACAGTAATTTTGATATAGGTCTAAAGAACTAGAATGAACAAAATAGACAAGAATAAGGCTAATATTATGACATCCCGGGAGAGGCATTGGTGGAAAGTCAAAACAGCTTTAGAGTCTGGAGCTGTCCCTTCCTTTCCCAATGTGTGTTTTTAAAAAAGTTTTGAAAGCTCTTCCTGATTATTTTGGCAGTACTTTTGATGACTCTGACCACAGTGTATTTTTGTCACTGATGGTGACTCAGCTCTAGAAAGTTGCCAGAAACGCTGAGTCAAGGTAGTCTCACCAACTCTGTAAGGTTTATGGACTAGGTTGCTGTGAGTCTCTGAAGAGAAAATTTGTGTCACCTGTTCAATACATAATGTCATTCGATGTGTGTTTCTGTGTAAAAACACCTGCTCTGCAAATACCTGAGATGCACAGCCTCAAACACACAGGCAGCACCACTACTCCCAGAGCTAGTCCGACCCTTCATTTCGCTACTCGATGCATCACAGTCTGCTTGCAAGTAAGGACACCCTGCAGCATGTTTGGGGTCACATTTAATAGCAAAGCAACCCAGAGAAAATGCGAAAATGCCATAAGATGTGACACTAAACAGAATCCTAGGAAGGACCCTAAACAGAATGGTAAGAGGACATAAGCTGAGCCAAGAAGTCATTTCAGCTGGCAACACAAGTGTTGGGATGCTCAATGCTTTTGTCACTCTGTGTAGCAGTGGACAACAGTGGACATCTCACGAATATTGACTTGGAGGATTGCAGATAAATTTTTGCAAGTAGCTGAATTTCAAATATAGAATCTCCCACTGCTAACAGTTGACTGTACTTTCATTATTGGGGTGAAAGTCCACATCTCAGGCTTGATACAGAGTGACATTTTTCTTAGGTCCTGCCTCAGTGATAAATCACAGAATGAAATATGCTATTGTTCCATAAATTGTAGCATTTTTTCCCTTTCCGGTGATTGAGTTTTTCTGCCTTATCTTGCATTTTATCAAAAAAAATTTAGAATAGCCTTAATAATACATTTGTTTAACATCACGTTCACATACCCAGGAAAGGCTGTAAATTTATCAGTGATAAATTTACATACAGGCCGATTTAATTGTCCAGATTTACACACAGGCCAATTTACTTGCCCAAAAAGGGCACATCTTCACCAATGTTATTAAGCCAATACAAAGGTTCTGCTATGAAAGCATCTGATCAGAAACATTTAAAAGAGGGGGAAAGGATATGCCAACAGTCACAAGGGAAGAAATGGAAGGCATGTGATATAGAAATGTTTCTACTACCAACTATGCAAATTCAAGAAACGTCAATAAAAATTAAAGTTAATCAGAAGAATTATTCATGACCATCGAGAGTTACTAAACACAATTTTGACACACCTGACTGTTGCTACACACGATCCTGTCTTCTTATTCAGAACCCTCTGAATCCTCCCTGTCTCACTAATGTGCTACGAGATTTAGTTATGCCTTGTTCAACCTCCTCATTTTACAGATAAAACGTTACTGACGAGCAGCTCTACTTAAGCCAATCTCAAAGGGCACCAAATTCTTGCTTGTGGTGTGTGATATTATATATCAAAGAGGGCAAAAATGCACAGAGAGATCCGGGAAAGACAACTGCAGGGAGGTAGCAGCTCTCATGGCGTGACCTGAGGTGTGCGGTCAGGGAGACAAGGAAAGACATCTATTTGGATGAGCCTTGCTCATTAACTTTGAAAACCCACCAGGATTTCTACCCTGACTGTCCAGACTAAATGGAGTTCTGAATGGCTTACTAGGTTTACAGAGGGGACTGTTTATTTATGGCTGAGAAGCAATATGACAAAATGGAAAAGCACGGCCTTGCAGGTCAGACAGACCTGATTTAAGCCTCAGTTCTCTCTGTTACTAAATGTGCTATCTCAAGCAAGTTGGAAACTTACTAAGCTTGTGTCCCTGTGTGCAAAATAAGGAAATTAAATCGTATACCGAATGGTTCAAATGTGAAAACTCAGGTTATAGTAATAACAACTAATGGAGAACTTAGTTGGATATAATTATTCAATCCATGATAGTTTATGGCCCAGGATACTGACAAATAATTCTGAAGTCATAACCTTAATTTCTTAGATTACCCCAAATGTTACAAAAAAAAAATCCAAATGTGATGGTCATTGATTTCAGAAGTTACCCAGTTCTATACACAATCAATTTGCAAAGAAAGTGGATAAAAAAAAAAGAGAAAAGCAGGCCTGCGCTTTATAAGTCCACCATCGAGCTTTGTCAACAAGCCATACCATTAGCAAGAAAACATGTCACAATTCACATTGACAAATTTCCCTTTGGGTCTTTGCCACCATACACACAGAACTCCTCATACCAAGTGATCTCTAACATGGCAGACAGAGAATCAAGTATGACAGTTCAGTCAATAAGGATTACAAGACAACTTTGGATATTGAACCAAAAAATGTTGATGCTGAACGTCACTCTTGAAGTTTTTGCTGAAGTTCTGATGCACTTTTTGAATATATAGAGTCTGTGAAACTTTGTCTTTAATACTCACTTAGCTGGAATTATCCTCAGTTATGCCATTTCAATGCACTTGGTTAATTATGAAGAAAAACATCAGGAACCTAAGCCTATAATTGTCTAAAGTACAATAGCATTCTTCTGTTCCATACAGAAAGTACATTCAATTGTTCTGAAGTTCCATCCATAGAATGTTTTTTCTGAGAGATATGCATAGGTAACCTCTATGACAAATCACATAATTTGGTCTAGACCAGAGAAACAATACATTATAAATCAGTGTCTCATTTTGCTGTAATTGCCTACTTAAAATAGCTGCAACAGGATCAATGTCTCAGATTCTGTTTTATTATACACACATTCTTAAAAGCATCAATGACAAAATGCTAACTAAGACAGAAGAGCAGCTGGCTCCATGGCTCCAATGAAAAGAATGCTCTGAAAACAGTTCAAGAATGTTTGATGTACTTCACAAGGATTCTGTTCTAAAACTTCAAAGTCATATTAAAAAGTGATAATTGCTACCTGCAATAGAAAAGATGAAGTCCAAAATGTTGGAATCAGACCAAGTATTAGCAACAGCTATCTTTTGGGTGCTTAATGAATTTTGCCTTCTTCCTTCTTACCAAAGAAGGCTTTAGACAACATATAACTGAAGGAACTGGGGTTGTATTTATCGTGCTAAGGGAAGACACAGCTCTGAAATGCTAATCAGCTGCACAGCCTTCCAACTCAGTGAGACAGAGGAACACGCTGCCTAATGAAAATGTAATCGCACGCATAATTAGGTACTTCATCAATGTACTACTTTTACTTATTTTATTCTGAGACTGGCGGATCCATGTTCTCTTTGTTTTGTTCTTTCTTTGTCCCTGCATGTTAATTACATACCGGTTTCTTTCTAGATTATTCTCACTGCCGCAGTCAAGCTGATAGAAAAGTGTCCAAAATAATCTCATCTTACAAAGAGCAGAAATCAGAGAATAATAAAGGTAGGATGTAGATACTTTCCCCTTTTTCTGCCTATGTGAGAAATCATTTTAGTCCATATGCTGAGGATAAGCACTGGACAGTGAAAGAACTGATTCAAAAACACTCAGAAGTTTGTGTGATCTTCAGTAAAGTGACTTGGGCTTTTGAGATTCTATTTATTCATCATGTAGGAAACCAGGACCGTCTCCTACATAAAGCTGTGGTGAGGAATGAGCAGTAAAGTAGCCTAACCTATTGCACAGAAGATGCAACTGCAGAAGGTGATTGGCGGCTTCTAAGGGCCAGAGAACACAATGTCTCCTACTCAATACCGCTTACCAGGTACAACTCTCTCTCACCCATTTCCAGCTACTGAATAATTTCATGCTGTGCAAATCACAGCCCCTGCTTTCCAAACATAACAGTATGCTCTTAACCAAGGTCCCCAACATGGGTAACAAAAACACAGCAGAAAACTTCTCAGCTTCTAATATAATCTGCTTTCCCACCTAGTTTTTTTCTCTGAACTTCTTTCAGTGGCTCATGCTTGCCCCACACTATTTCTTAGAACAAGCTTTACTGCATTACAGGGGCAAAAAAGTGGGTAAAAGCCTAGGCAGACAAATTTCTTTAATTATTCCATAGTGTGAGTAAAGCGAATATTCTTCCCCCATCAAAACCAATTTTGCCTAAAGATGAAGGCAAGAGCTGAAGACAAGGCTTGGACAAGGAATCTCCAGCATTTTCTCCAGTTTTCCCTTTCTGAGCTATTTTTCTCCTTCAAATCTGTGCATCCCCTTACTAAAAGTTATTCTCCAGAAGTAACTCTGTAGCACTCTAACTCTACATCTTCACCACTTCCAAAAGTTTAATCAGTGACGAGCATTTTCTCTCCCTGGCCAGTAGTTAACATTAGAGTCAGGAAGGTGTTGGTCTCCCTCAGCTTGCTTTGCTCAGAGTTTCTTGGGACAGAAACTAGACAGTGCAGCATGACCACTCATATGCATCCCCACCCCGCCCGGCTCATTCTCTGCCATGAAAAGCAGAAAACATGCAGACGGCTTGCTGCTGGCAGCCATCCTAGATCCCAAGAGAAACTGCCTAAAAGTAAAGGCAGACTGATGGGCTCAAGGTGTTTGAGGAAACCTCAGTCCAATCACTAACTGACCACTAAGATAATTCGTATAGACTTCAACAGTAGCACTGGACAAAGGGAGAGACCTAGTAGATTCCATTCAGTAAAAAATCATGAAACAAACTACAAGTACAGGTGAAACCCAGTCTTCACATACAGAGCCATGGGTCTGATGTAACCACTTACATAGCACAGATTTTGGGGTTGATTTCCGGTGTGGTCTCTTCTATGGCAAAGATATTTACCATTTATTCATGGTCAAATTACTTGTAAGTTTCACCTCCTTCTTAGCACAGATTGGCACTGGCTTCTAGACATTATCTCTGTGGCACAAGGTAATGTGCCACATTACCATGGGATACAACGACATCCTATTATAAAGAACATAAAACCCCACAGGACACATCTGTGGACACAGATTTATGCTCTTTATAATTTGTACTTATTTTATTTTATTTGCATTTTATTTTATTTGCTTTCTTCATAAAATATCTTGAGGTAAAAAATTACGTTCTAGCCGGGCACGGTGGCTCATGCCTGTAAGCTTCAGCCTATGAAGCAGCCAGGGCTAGGGATTGCGGTTCGAGTCCTGCCTGGGGCCCGCAGCGAGACCTAGTTCCCAAAAAAAATAGCTGGGCGTGGTGGCACATTGTAATCCCAGCTACCTGGGAAGCTGAGGCTGGGGATTGCTTGAGTCTGTGGTACCCCGGGCAACGAGAGCCTGAGGTTCTATGTAAAAACAGTGAGACTTAGTCTAAAAAAAAAAAGTTACGTTCTATTCTGAAATAACAGCTCAAAAAATTCAGCAAGATTCAAAATTTTAGATTTTAAATATATATGTATATATAGCGTATATTTTTGTATAAATGGTATATATATTTAATGTGTGTATAGTGAAATAACTTTGGAAGAATGGTTCATTTTTGCCAAAAGTTTCTTCACTGTTAAAATACCCCTTAAATAGGACCACATAAAATTTTGTATATGTATAAGACATCTAATTTATAAAGTTTTTGGTACACAAAATTTTTCATGGATACATCTGTTGAATAAAGTAAAATATCCTTAATAAGAAACTAAGACCAACCTTCTCTAACTAAAAGGTTCTGTTTTGCAGGCAGCAAAAGCAAAGACAATCTAGAAGAGAATATTAGCCATATGTTGGATAAAAACCAAAACCATTCTCCAAACACCTGTAACTTCTCCAGTTCATCTTAAAAATACTCCTAAGACCTATGAGGCACCCATCATTAGCCACTTCCCCCACTCAACACTTCTGGAAATGAATAAAGTATGTTTAGTCTGTAAGCCTGGCACAAAGTACAGTTGATTGCTAAGTATTATTTATAGTGAAAAAGTTATCCTACTCTAAGAAAGGCATTATATCTCTGAAATATCCCCAAATTAGTATTTTTAGAAATGCCTTGAAATTATTCTACAACACTTTAATCCCATTGTATGTTTTGAGGACATCCTTTTATATAATACTTCCATCTACACATCCCACTTAAAGATATTAAATTGTTAATAGCTATGAAGACTGGCTGTTCATCCTATTGTATTTGGTTGTCAACAAGAATTAATGTGGATGATAATCAGACTGCAGTGGGTCTTAGATAAAGAAGGAAGATTTTCTATATACTTTGTTAGTTTTAAATTAAGTAGAATGTGTATAGCAAATAAACGTAAAGCTTCAGTGTTTTAAAAATATGTAAAACGGAGATTATTCTCATGAAAAAAATTTTTGAACTGGTAGTAGCTATGTCATGAGTTCATGAGTTCATGGTAGTAGCTATGTCATGAGTTCTCATGATCAACTGAACATGCTAAAAAAGCTAAGTGATTAGAATTATGTAAGTGATATAATTTTCAATATACTCTATTTCATAAAAATGCAAGCTTTTAGCCCAGTGTCCCTGTAGTAGTTCTTTGTTCTCCTACGTGGATAACCAAAAAAAGAAATAAAAAAGCTTCCTAGTGTGATCTACAATTACAAAAATTAAGTGCTGAGACTTGTCTGCCCGAGTCAGTGGATTCAGCTCTGAAAATAGAAAGTAAGAGTAATTCCTCCATCAATGAAATTGGATAAAACATCCCATTTAAAAATGTTGTCTTTCAGAACTCAGTTATGAGGGTGGGATGGGGGGGGGGAACGACAGGGAGATTAGGTTTCACCCAGTTAATATAAACCTTTAACAAGGACATTAAAAATAAAATAAAAGATATATAAACAGGAAGTTATCTGAAGGACTATTTCAAGCTAAGCTTGGCAAATTTCCACTCATATTAATGCACCGACTGGTAAAGGAATGACTCAATACAATCTTTCAACCAACCATTCTTGAATTCATCCCATCATTGCTAAAAGAAAATATGCCTGTATAATGCTGCACGCTGCTTCACTTGCCCTTAAACTTTCAGCAACATACTTTTCATTAACATCTGTCAAAATTGCACCATTGACCAGAGACACCATCTCCAGCTCCCTTTCTTGCCAGACAGTCCTCTGTCCGCTTTGTGTTTTCTGGAGTGCCATGGTTTTCCTACCTTATTCCTCATCCAGGTTCTAAATAATAGAGTCTTGTTTTCCTCATCAAGACCCATGGTTAAACACTATATTGTCATACAGACACCAGGGAAGATGGTTTCTGAACACTCCATCAGTAAATCACATACTAGCCACTTAAAGGAAGACCTTTAGTGGAAAGAGGTCAGGTGCTAACTCAAATCTGTGAAAGGCTTACCTAACAAAAAATATTTGGCCTGAGAAATAAATGAGTGATATAAACACCACCACCCATTTTCGCCTTGGCATTCTTTTCGTCCCCAAGTCCTTGTGAGCTTACAGATGGTCTTAATTAAAAACAAGTCATTTCTAATTTACAATGCAGGAAACACTGAGAATTTGTTATAGAAGTAGAGTTAGTGAAACCTAGTAACCTCGACCTCACCCGCAGACTACTACCTCCATGACTTTAATTCATTTGTACAGACTCTTGATGTGTTCATAAGTCTTTTTTATTACAAGTATGATATACTTCTATTGCACGTCAACCAAGAAAAAAAGTTGACAGTACATCATCTCAAGTCGTGACACTTTTCTACCTGTGTCCTTGAGTTGTGTCAAGTCTATAATGGGAGCTGAATACAAAAACCAACAGCCTTGGGTTGGCAATATTATAGCCAAGGACTTCATCCTTCAGGGAAGCTACGTTCCCTTACTGTGACAATCGGTCCTGAGCTGTTATAACATGAACCACTGCTTCCCTTGCCCAGGCTTAGATGCCCAGTGTTCAGCTTTCCCTCCAATAGCTGCTCTGTTCCTCACTCAGTTTTGTTTCATTCGTGTAGTAAGAAGTGAGTTCCACTAACTCTTCTTCTAACTGCCTATTCTGCTCAAAATTCTTTAGCTTCACTTTTTAAAGCAAGCCCTAACCTTGGAATAATGAATGTCCTTAACCTATATGAATGTCCTTAACCTATATGCACTTCCCTTCACTCCCTGCAATAAACACACACAGCAACACACAGTTTGTCAAAGGTTTTGAAGAGGTGAGGCAGAGGCGGAAGGTCAAATCAAGAATGGTAGTTTTATCGTCTGGGAGTCTAGCCAGTGTTAGAGCTCATGAGTGAGATCTCAAACTAAACAAGGCTTACCACATAAGCCCAGCAGAACAGAAGTCACAGACTATGAGTGAATGATTCTTCCCTGTTACTTAAAACTCCAAGACACTCTAAAACTGACATTATTTCCATGTAGACACACTTTTATGAAATTAAACGGAAGTGGTTGGTTTTATTATGCTTTTATTTCCAAAGTTTGAGAAGTTCCTTATGTAAAATGATTATTCATTCACTTAGCAAATGTATTTGTATTTCTTTTATCACATTTAAAAAGCTTTCTCTATGAAGTTTTCAATGCCTTTAAAAACTGCAATTTCTCAATATGAACTATCCAACTTAAAATAGTCTCATGAACAATATTCTTCCAGTGCTCATGATTTTTTTTCTTTAAAAAAAGAAAGAGGATAAGGAGAAAGTGCATCATTTTAAGAATAAACCTTCTTGATCCCATGAGTCTTCATGCCATCAATACACATGGAAGAAATTCTTTTACGAACTTGGAAGGAAATGGTCTAGGAACCAGCTCTGCTCTTGGGATGAAAGGTCTCCAGGTGCATTTCTGATCCAGCTGAAAGCTTTGTAGAACCAGGTAGTTACTCTTTATTCTGAAAGAACAGTTTTCTAAAACCTGCACCCAATTTGTAGGGTTCAAATTTAACTCTACTAAAGTGGAGAAGAGCCATGAAGATGATTAAAGGGTTGGAAAGTAATATCTATGGGGAAAGATGAAAGCAACTGAGGTTATTGGGCCTGTGAAGGGAAGACTGATGGATGATTTAATAACATTCTTAAGGTATTTGATCAGTTATTCCAGTGACCAGCTGTTCTCTATCTGCGATGAGGACAGAACCGAAAGAAACTGTCTTAAATTTTAATGTGAAGGACTTAGATGAGATCTCAGACAGATTTCCTAGAGAGTGGAGTGGAATCATGTTGGAACGACTGTGTTCTGTAAGAGCATCCAAATCCGACCCAGATTATCATCTTCCCAAAGTTGGGTCTGTGGTGCTAAGGGAAGGTAAGAATATAAATCTTCTCAGGTCCCTTCTGTTCCTATAAAAATCAATCACCTTGAGTTAGATTCTTTTACGTATATTTTAGTGCATACTTGTGTTTTTTAAAAGGGGGGGGGG
>PVHY01025573.1:0-18253 GCA_004024945.1 Uropsilus gracilis
CTGGACGCAAGGCCAAGATGGCGCAAGCTTTTCGGGAGACCCTGGAGATCCTGATCTTCAACACGCTGCTGTCAGGTCGCAGGTGTGCCTGTTCCGTTTCTGTGAGACTGTACAAGCCAAGGAAAGACCCTGCAGGGGGCGCGTGGCCCGGGCGAGCTGCTCCCCACGCCAGGGGCTTTTCTCCTGGATGCCCCACATTCTGCAGACGGGCGTTTGCTGCTGGCTCCAAATTCAAGGTTGTGAAGAGCAAAGCTGGTCCCTCGGCTCCCCACTGCCAGGCCTTCCTCCTGAACCCCACACCACTCAGCGGGCACTCACCACACCCTGACACTGATCGCCCAGGGGCCGGTGGGCATATGACAGCTCTGCCCACATCACCCATCAGCCCCCTCGGCAGCCTCCTCACCCCATCTCCGGCCCCATCTCGCCGCCAGGCGGGTGCCATCGTGGCCTTGACCACACAGCCGAGGCTCAGGAACGAGAGGCGTGTCCAGGGCCACCAGCCTGGCTGAAGGCATGTGCAGGCTTCCAACTGGGCCCTGGCCCATCCCAGCCAAAGGGCTACTTCCACACAACTTGTGTCAGCTCTGGCCTACGGGCACACAGGCCTTCTCTCTCCACAGCCCTGCCCCACAGGAGGACACACTTCTGGACGCTGGACACACCTCCCAGAGCTGGGCAGCTGGGCTGGCTCCCAGAGGGGCCACCAAGGCCACCGCCCTGCAGCCCCCAGCTGGCATCCAGCTGAGCCAGGAGCCACACGAACCTGCTTCCTGCCATTGCCCAAAGCTGCCTGGCCGGGCACCTGGCAGATCGGCGCCTGGGCAGCCCCGATCCCGGCCTGCAGTGCCCGCAAGCACCGCCCGCCCCGGGCATGACCTGTCTCCCGTGGAACCTCAGGCTGGGCCCCTCTCCGCCCCTGGTCCACCCCTCTGGCCGTTGGCCCCCTGCGTCCTGCGTGCCCATCGAGATCTCGCTCCTCCGCTGCAACTATCGCGATGACGTCCTCGGGGTCACAGATGAAACCACATCCTGTTCGAGGCCCACGCACGGACACTGCTCTCCTGACTCACCGAGAGCTCCGCTTCCAGGCCACTTCCTGCCCCGCCCCTGCCCGGGTCCTCCGGCCGCGCTGGGCTCCCTCCAGTGATAACTCGTGCCCCTGCAAGGTGCTGCGGCCAAGACCGGGTGGTTTCTCCCGGCTCCTCCGTGTCCACGCATCCGCTGAGGGCACGTGGCCACCTGAGAGACAGAGGCCGGGGGCGCAGAAGGGACCTCCCCAGGGTGCCCGCGAGGCGACGTCCTTCTCCGCTGCAGCGGCCCCGTCTGGAGTCCGTCCGCTCTCCCGGACCCCTGAGCTGCTCCCCTCCCACTGCGGCGTCTCCCGTGCCCCGCATCCATCTGGTCCTCCCGCAGCCGACGCGGCGGCCCGAGCGCTGAGTCCTCATCTCTGCGAGGTAAGAGCGTGTCCCCGTTGGGGAGTCTGCCCTCTTGCGTGTCTTGCGTCCGGGAACAGCTTCAAGCCCCTGGCCCTGCAGCCGTGGCCACCTGTGTCTCCACCCAGAACGCGCAGGGCGTCAGAGGGACAGGGAGCCCTGACCGCCCCCGGGGGTGCCCGTAGCAGCACGCTGCCCCCAGTTTCAGGGTAGCCAGATCTCCCCGGTCGCCGGCACCGATGTTGATGTTGCAGCAACCAGGACGGGGGCTTCTCAAGCTGACAGTGGACTCGGGGGTGGCCTTTGCTGAGGGTGACCTGGGAGGGACAAAGGTGTGCCTGGCAGAGGTCCAGGGGGCAAAACACCCCCCCCCCCCGGTGCCGGTCTGAGAATTGGCTCAGGAGCGGAAAGGGCAACGCAGTGTCCCTCGTACAAAGGAGTCGGGGCCGGGGAGAGAGAGATTGTCCGTCACCCAGAATGTCCGCAGGCAGGACTCTGCCGTCGGGAGCTGGTCATCACCTCGCAGCTGCGACGAGGCCGCCCGCTGGGCCACAGAGCAAAGTCCAATGACCCCCCACTCCGGGGCCAGCTGCCCCCGCCATCTCCTTGCAGCCCAAACGCTCTGCCGAAGCCACCTCTTCACGCATCCCCCTCCCTGGCACCCTGGATCATCATCTATCTTGTCTAATTAGCTAATTAGACTGGCATTGTGTTTTAAGTTGAAAATCCTGTTGTTTAGGTGCTAGCAAATGGCTTTTTGCTTGTTTGGGGTTTTTGTTTTATTTTTGGTCTTGTTTGTTTTGTTTTGTTTTTATTTTTTACTATTATTTATTTTTAGTTGATTGCACACACACACACACACACACACATTGCATCCGTGAACCATCTTAATATCCTGTACCCTCCCCCAACCTTACCCTCCCCCCGTCCTCTATGCTTCAGTTCTGCTGACCGTTTTAGATTTTTCTTGTCCGTTTGTCTGTTTTCCCTCTCTCCCTCCTATAAGTGAGACCATCCCGTATTTCCCTTTTTCTTTCTGGCTTATTCCCGCTCCCATGACTTCTTCTAGCTCCATCCATGTGGCTGCGAATGACATGGGTTTGTCTTTCTGGAGTGATGGGTACCATCCCCTCGTGCACATAGACCGCAACTTTCTGGCAACTTTCTGAGTGCTGGCCCTGGTGAAACAGCCCAGGGGCACTGGTGAGCAAACAGATGCGGCCTCTCAGAGTCTGTACCCACGTCACAAGCCCCAGGGCACAGCAGCCCGTACAGATGCCTCTGACTGTCCTGCATCCCCGCGTCTGCGTAGCGATTTGCAGTCTGCAGAGCAATGCCCTTCAGACTCACGTCCGTCCGCAAGGCGGGGCTGTGCGAGGGTGTTGCACGGGGCAGGAGGTCCTGTTGTGGCCGTAGCCAGGCGTGCGGTCCTTGGCATCTCAGCCTGTCAGTGCCACCTGCCAGAGCTGGGAGGGCCACTGCCCCCTTCGAGTCCATCAGCAGAATAGCTGCTGGTCCACCTGTCCTGAGACGCCCGGACAGCCCGCTCCACTCCAGCTCCCCCGCAGGCGACGTCCTGGCCTCAGACAGGCTGGGAGCCATTGCCAGCCCCTCTCCCAGGCTCTTTGCAGTCCCAGGCAGGACGGGCCTAGACCAGCCCCCCAGGAATGTCCACGTCTGGGCCCTGGCACTCCAGCAGGCTGTGGACGCGTAGAAGGCGTCGCGTCTGAATCTGCAGAATTATCGGGGCCCTCAGCGAGATCATTCAAGCTGGAGCTAAGAGCTGTCCTGACAGCGGCCGGCCGGCGGGTCCTGGACCCGAGAAGCAGGTGTCACGGGGGGGTGGCTGGGGGTGGCCCCTGTTCCTGGGCGAGGCAGCGGGACTCACGCTCCGAACACAAAGGGAGATGGATAGGTCTGGCTCCGCACTTGTGGATTCCTTCTGAAAGACCCAGAAATGGACCAGCTCGAACGCAATCGAAGATGTGATCAGTCATAAGGAAAACGCGGCCACAGTCTCCAGGTCTAGGGTGAGATGTTCTGGCGGCCTTGGACGACGTCTGGGACATTCTGCTGGTCTCCCGGGCCGGGGAGCTGCTCCTGGTCCCCATGGGGGAGACAGGAAGCAACCAATTATCCACTGGGGCAAAGGACACCCCACAAAGACCTGCCTGGCCCCAAGTCTAGGCTGAAAGGCTGCTCAGGGAGGTTAATCCTGGCTGGTCACACACCTGGTAGATGCTAAGGTGGGAGGGGCAGGGTTGGGGTCACCATGCCCAGAAATCTCCAGATAAGCGGGGTGAGCTGTAAGGCCCCCCCAAATGGGGAGTGGCATGACCCACACTGTCGACGCCCGCTGAGTCTCGTGCCCACAGTAAGGAGAAGACGTCCACCTTGCCACACACCTTCGCAAAACACTGGGAGAGGGAGGGCCCGTGCCTTTGGATCTGAAGCGAATTTAGAGATGTATTTTTTTAATAAGAAAATGAACATAAGTGCAAAGCATCGTGACTACTCATTATTTAATGATTTGTGAAGATCCAGTTGCCATAGCGACTGAGCACTATTTATAAAAATTAAGAACATAAATTATAAATAATAATATTATTACAAGCAGAAGGGACTCGAACCTCTCAATCAGAATGGAATAATTTCCAGATGGGGGTAAAAAAAAAAACCACCCTGTTGGCATCGCATATGGGGAAGGGTGCGGGCGAATTTGCATTTGTGCAGTGTTCTAGAGGGAGAAATGAGGTCAAGATGATGGCTCTGTGTCATTTGCATGACAGTCTGTGTCTCTGTATCCCACGGGTGCCTTGTGATCAGGAGCATGAGGGTGGGGCTGGCATCAGAAGGCAGGAAGGGGATGGGGTGTCGACGCTGTGAGGGTGGCAGCAAGCCCCCTCCTGCACACCCAGTCAGAAGGATCCTCGGGGGGGGCCAGGCTGGAAAGCCACCCAGATGGGGTGACTGCTACATCCCACCCAACTCGCTGATTTAATCAACCCTTCTAGCACTGGCCTGGAGCCAGGGGTGAGGGGAGGGAGCAGTCTAGAACCTCAGCTTGTGGTCAGGAGCACACAACTGTGTGGCCAGACCTTCCCAGTCATGCTGGAAGGGGGTCCCCAAGTTGGGGACAATGTGTTAGTTGCACCGTGGAGCTCAAGGGTGCATGGAGGACACGCACCTGGCAAAGATGTTACATAAGCCAAGCTGGTGGCCTAGCCAAGGTCACAGCCCAGACATCCTGCCTTCCACCCTCAACTCTCCTGACCCCTGGTCATCTTCCCCCTGCCTTGGTGGAGGAGCCACGACCTCAGGCTTCCACCTGGTGACCCCCATGACCAGCCTGTGGGCATCCTGACAGCCACCTCCTGAGTCTGCTAGACACAGCCTCATGGATTGTTCTAGTGAGACGGAGCAGTCTACACAGCAGACCTGTAAGCCACCCGTGTCCTGACTCAGTGGACAGTGGATCATTAGCTGCATCCACAGGAAGGTTTCTGCTTGAAAGGTCTCCTGTCTTGTGGCCTGTGAGGCCCTGTCCACCCCACAGGGACAACAAGAAGCCCCTGATGATTCCAGGATCCTTTGCTGACCCCCCAGTCACCCTTCACAGTTCAGGACCAATCTGGCCCAGCAGAGAGCTTGACGCCACTGCCCATGTCCTGCTCTGCTCTGCAGGGGTGGAGCTCCAAGGGTGGAGCTCCGAGGGTGCAGGGGTGGAGCTCCAAAAGAGTGGCCCCCTAGAAGCCTTTCCTCTGCTGAGTGACTTCAAATTAAAGTGCTTCCTAAGGAGGCAGGGTTAACCAAGATACGTGCGAGACGCTGATAGCAAATGAAATGTTTACAGAATATAATTGCCTTTCCTCACCATGACAAGGAGAATTAGGGCTCCGCAGAGCCAGGGCTAAGATGAACACTCGAGCACAGTCAGCGAACCTGAGATGAAGGACATCAATGTGTGTGTGCACATGTGTGTGCAGGCTCATGTGCACGTGTATATGTGTGGGTGTGCATTGCATGTATGCATGTTTATGTGTATATGGGTGGGTGTGCATTGTGTTCGTGTGTTCACTGGCATGTATGTGTGTGCTCATGTGTGTGTTCGTGTATGTGTGCATGTTGGTTCTCGTGTTTGTGTGCGCATGTGTGTTCGTGTGTGTGCATGTGTTCAGGTGTATGAGTGTTCTCGTGTGCCCATATGTTTGTGTGTGGCGTGCTGTGTCACATTTTTTGTGTGTTGTGCCCCACATGTGTGTCCACATATTTGCGTTTCTGGCAGGGACATAAGCACTTGAGCTCTTGCCCTTCTCTTGATGTCATCCTAGAATCACGGCCTTCCTTCTGGTTCAAGGCCAGCAGGGCAGCGCTGGGACGGTTGGCGCCCTCAAGTAAAAGCCTAGCAGACCTCTTGAGGCACGTGGGGAGGGTGGGTCCCGAAATTTGTCTCAAGGGAAGACCCCCTAGGCGGGGCTTCTGTCTTCAGAATCCGGTGGCAGGACCTCTGGACATACCAGCCTGGCCTGGGCTTCCAGGCCTGGGGCAGTAGGCTGCTGGACAACCTGGCCGGGAAGCTGCTTCCTCCTGTCCCCCTGCTCGGAGACGCCCGAGGCATATGCTGTGGACCCAAGCATGCTCCCCAAGAGTCGGGGACCTGCACAGGTCCCTCGTTACAGATGCCTGCTCTAGGCACAGGAGTGGGAAGTCAGGCCCATCCTCATGGATGGACAGTCCAAGGGCTGTGTCTGGGGAGGCCTGGGTCATGGAGAGTTGCATGTCCTCCGTGAGGTCCAGGGACACAGACAGGAACCAGCCACATGGAACCAAAACGCGCCCTAGAGAGGCAAAGGGGTGGGTGCCCAATGGCCTGGGGTCAAGGGCTCAGGGACTTTGGGGGACTGCGGGGGGAGCAGCACCTGGGAGGTGAGACTCTGTCCCCTCCACCCCACACAGTTGTAAACCAAAGTCATTGCAATAAAGAAATTAGAAAAAAAAGAAGTCGTCTAGAGGTGCTGACCTCCAGGGCCCGGGACTGTCCATGGCTCGGCCAGATGTGTGTGAGTCAGCTGCCGGCAATGCCACGTCCACACCCAGCCTCCCTCCTGCCCCGCCGCCACTGTGGCCTCCTACCTCACCCCTCCCTTCCCCAGTGGTGCTGGGGGCTCTCACCCCTCCCGGGCTCCTGCAGGATGAGCCTCACCTGCCCAGGCCTCAACCTCCACTGTCCTCTCTGGAGCACAGAGGCCATCCCACCCACCCCACCTGGTCCGAGCCCAGTCAGCCTGCCAACCCCACAGAGCCAGCATCTGAGGACTTTCCACCTGGGCCATCTCTCCAGCCTTTCCTCAGCAAACCCACTTGCCACCACCCTGACTGTGCATACTCCGTGACCAGGGCCACCTTGCATGGGATGAGCTCTTCTAGGCATCATCTCACATGGGAGAGGCTCTTCCAGGCACCATCTTGTGAGGGACATACTCTTCCGGGCGCCATCTTGAGTGGGACACACTCTTCCAGGCTCCATCTTGTGTGGGACGTGCTCTTCCGGGCGCCATCTTGAGTAGGACACACTCTTCCAGGCTCCATCTTGCATGGAACGTGCTCTTCCAGGCGCCATCTTGAGTGGGACACACTCGTCCAGGCTCCATCTTGCGTGGGACGTGCTCTTCCAGGTGCCATCTTGAGTGGGACATGCTCTTTCAGGCTCCATCTTGTGTGGGATGTGCTCTTCTGGGCACCATCTTGTGTGGGACGTGCTCTTCCAGGCGCCATCTTGAGTGGGACACGCTCTTCCAGGCTCCATCTTGCGTGGGACGTGCTCTTCCGGGCACCATCTTGAGTGGGACGTGCTCTTCCAGGCTCCATCTTGTGTGGGATGTGCTCTTCCAGGCACCATCTTGAGTGGGACACACTCTTCCAGGCTCCATCTTGCATGGGATGTGCTCTTCCAGGACCATCTTGCATGGGAGATGCTCTTCCAAATGAGAGAAACCAGGAGAGAAACCAGGGTTGATATCTGAGTGGCTCTAGGGAGCAGCCATTTGGCAGCCTCTGTGTCGCCCCGAGGCCTCTAGCAGACACCTCAGGGGAGCTTAGGAGAAGGCCCAGCCCTCCTGGTTCTCTTCATAGGCCTGGCTAGTGTCCACCCCCTCTGGCCTGTCACTCCTCACCCTGCTGCAGGCTGTGCCTTAGGGTCTGGCTGGGGTGGACAGTGGGAGGGTGGTTTTTAATTTCCCTCAAGGGGAAAGGGCAGGGAGGGGTTGGGGCTGAGAGGGGAGCAGGGGTGGCTTATTTGAGTCCCATAAATAATAACTCATCAAGGTTGGGAAGTGATTCGTTTTCCATGGAGATACCGTCGGCTCGGAGCCAGCGTGCAGATAAACATTTATTTAGGCAGATAGTCTATAAATTATACAGTGCTTCGCAAAGTGGGGTGAGGGGAGCGAGGGCGTCCTGAAGTGCTTCCCTTGGTCCTGTCGGGTTGGAGAGAGGGAGCTAGTGAGCGAGGATGCACCCCTCCTCCCCCATCTCCCCCCAGGCCCCCACCCTCTTCCGAGCAGCCCACCGGTCCCCAGCCCCTGAACCTGTGTTCACAGTCACCTTTTCCCAGATGCCCAATATCCACGGCACCTGGGTTTCCACAATAGCCGGAGGCCCTTGACCTCAGGGCCAGCGCTCCCGGAGGCCAGCACCTTCATGCACAGCCATGGACAGCAGGCAAAGAGCCCCAAGGAACCCGGATGCCCCTGGCCCCACACGTCCAGCAAGGGAGTCAGAGATCCCAACAGCCAAGAGTCAGAGTCATGGCCCAGAGCCCCTAGGAGGTCACTCAGCATCTGTTGTGCCCAGAGCAATGCCTGCTGTGCCAGCCTGTCCAGCGTTAGCTGGACACAATGGACTGATTTTCACTGTGTCTGAAGTGAAGGCCGCAGAGGCGACCAAGATAGTCCATGGAAGAGGTCAGGGGAAGGCACAAGCAAGCAATCGTAGTCCGAGTGGTTTGCGATGCAGCTGAGGAGCGGCAGGCAGCGGGCAGGGAGGAGAGTAAAGGTGGGCGATGGCCACGGGGGTGGCCGAGGGAGCTTCAGCCGGGAAGGGGGAGTCCAGCTGGGCCTTGGAAATGTTATAAAAGGTACTGGATCAATAGGTCCCCAAGCAAAGTGGAGCAACAAGAGGAAAGGGGGATGTTTGGGAGGTCGGGAGGTTGGGCTGTGGGCTGGAGGGCTGGGGGATAGAAAGCTGGGGGGATAGAAGGCTGGGAAGGTGGAAGGTTGTGTTATTGGGGCCTTGGGAGGGTCAGAGGTAGGGTGGGGACCCTGTCGGGATCTGTTACTCCAGGTGCTTTGACTAGAGGGTGTTCAACCCTGGGAAAAGGTGACGCGGTCCGGGGGACGGTGAGCCTCGAGTGAGAGAGCAGTGACCAACTCGGGATAAGTTACAGCCAGACCGACTTTCCCGGGTCTTTGCGCTCATCCCAGGTCCTGTTTCCCGGCTGGCACCCCTTGAGGTTGGCACCATTTTAGTCTCTTCATAAATCACCATTTGGATGCTTGGCAGGTCGTTAAAAGAAGTTTTCATTTTAAGTCATAGTTTTGACACTTCTGCCCCCCACAGCAAAGGCCTCGTTAGACCCCGGCCGGTGGCTCTGTCACGGTCACAGTCACGTCACCTGTGACCGTAGCCCCAGTGTGCACACTTGGGAGCTCACACACTGATGCTTCCCACGCACGGGAGTTCAGCCATTGCCAGAACCCCAAACCCAGGTCTCCCCCAGCCCCTTTGGCAAAATAGGTGCTTCTGTTACAGGCAATTTGTGCTTCAAGGTTTCATCGTGGCCGTTACCGCTGCTGCAGCTGATTTAAATATTTTAATGAACGATGTTGTTGTCTCTGTGCCCGGGGGTCTTTGCAGCAGAGGTCGCAATTTGAAGGAGGAGGGAAATATGGAAAACCAGCTCCAAATAAGTCAGTGGGGATGGATGACTCACCGCGCCTGAGCGGCCAAGCCGGGCGTCGGCCCCGTGAGGAAGGGCCCAGCCACCTTCTCTGGGGGGAGGGCGGTGGAGGCACCATGGGCCGTCGGCGAGAGCAGAGTCAGCCACCGAGAACGCAGCCAGCTCTGTGCCACCTGTCAGAGCCAAGGGGGCAGGGCGGAATCTCCACACACCCAGGCTTCCGAGCGCCCAGGGCCGGGGCAGCGGGGGCAGGAGAAAGTGGATGGCTGAAGCAGGTGAGGAACTCTGTCTAGGACTCCACTCGGAGAGTCAGTCACAGAGACCTGACCAGGACAGAAGCTTCAGCCTCCTGGTCACAGGGCCCGGGTCTCACAGGCTGAGCATCTCGGAGGAACGAGTCCCGTGCAAGATGGACCCAAACTCTGAGACACCTCCCTCGAGCTTCTGCCGAGGAGACGGCAGCACAGGCCACCAGGAGGGGCACCCGAGAGGCAGGGCGACGCGAGGGCCAGCTCCAGCAGGGTGTCCGAGCTGCCCTCTGGGGTCTGGTCACTTCCCGTAATGACCGAGGACTTGACAGACACATGTCCTCTGTGCATCTGACCGTGCAGTTAGCTCTGCTGAAGGGGTGTGTTCCCCACTCTGGGCCCTGGGGGTGTTGGGGGACAGCGAGGAGCGGGTGGCCAGGGGGAGAGAGACAGCACGTAAGCTCACAACCCATCAGCACCAGGGCATCAGGGTCCATTGGCGCCATCAGAACAGGAAGCACCGGTGTGAGGAAGGGCAGGAACCAACGCTGGGGATCTGGGGATTCGGGGTGAGGAGGCCACTGAGTGGGCACCTGTGATGGCAAGGGGCAGCTGGGCAAGGATCCCAGGCAAGAGTCCAGAGAAAGAGCCTGCGAGTGGATGGAGAGAGGCCCGTCTAACAGGTCGCTCACCCCCCCACACACACTTATCTGTGCTCCCCCAGAAGAGCAATAGAAGAGGTGAAATGGTGCTCCCCACACATGTGATGTTGGATGCTGAGAGTCGGGAGGCCACTGCCCAGAGAGTGGCCACACCTGGCCATAAGCAGCACTGGGGTTGGGGGGGAGCCAGGGTGTTTCTGGGCGGAGCACAGTGGCAGAGCTGACAGAGGCATGACCACGGCCAGCCACGGGCCACGGCCACAAGCACAGAACCAGCCTGAGCTGAGAGCCCTCACAGGGTCATGGTCAGCCCAAGAGTCTCCGGGGATAATGCAGGGTCAACAGTAGAAGCCCAGGCGGGACGCAAAGTCTCAGGAAACTTCTAGATACCTGGCTTCCCAAGGTCTGGTCTTGCCACCATCTGCGCTGAGCGCCACGGCTGAAGACATCTAGATGCATGAGAGACATTTAGAGTGACACCTGGAAGAGAAGGCTCAGAGGTCGGCTGCAGGAGGCACAGATACGTCCTGGCAACTGTTCACTGAGGTTCCCATGGCCTCTGGGGAGGAAGCAGTCGCCAAAGGCTCATGCTATGGAGCTGTTGGGAGACGGGAGTCTCCTGGGAAATAATTGTCCAGCTCCACATTTATCCTCGCGCCCTCACATCAGCACCGTCTCTCTCAACAGAGCTTTTGCCATCCAGGCCTCGGTCAGCTTGCAGTGGGAACGCGGAACACAGGTGGCGTGCATCTGCCGGCGCCCATCCCGGAGAACCCCAGGGTGTGGGCAGGGTGATGGCCAGTTTTTGAGCCCCACCTGTGTCAGAAGCCTGTCTGTCTGCCTTCCGCTCTCCCCTAAACAATTCCCAGAGCGTAGCCAGACAGGGCGGCAGCTCCGTTGACGTGAGCCCTTGGGCTTGCTGCAGCCAGTGAAGACACGGAGAACCAGGAGCCAACAAAGGAGGCATCGCCCACCGCCCACACCCTCGAAATTGCCACAGAGATTCCCTGCCTTGAGGAGCTGGTCTTGAACAAAGCCAGCAGTGGGAGTCCATCCTAATTAAAGTTTTTAAGATTTCTGCTTCAGTTATTTTACTCAAAAAGCATAATCTCTCGGAGGCTACAGTGATGAAACTGGTATTTACAAAGACGAAATGGTCTCCATCCCTGGGCCTTGGAGGGACAGCCCGGGAGGGAAGAGGGCGGGAGGGAGGGGAGGCCAGAGAGGCTCAGAAATGTTCCCTGCTCCGAGGAGTCTGGCAGGCAGCCTCGAAGACTCACAAGAGCTTTGGAAGATTTATTCTGCCGCCCTCCACCCCAGCCACGGTGCCGCCATATTCCCTTCTGGGCTAATCCAGGACGTGAGCCAGTGAAAAGGTTTACGGCCTCACCTCTATGTTCAGATGCTGTAGCTGCTGCTAGGGATCCTCGGCCCTCAGCCCTCGTGCAGGAATTGTGGGGCAGAGCAGTCACCTTGCTGCAAGGGGGACAGGCCTTCTGGGCTGTGGAGAGCCCCGTCCACACAGGACTAGCGGGGCTTGCATTCAGGAGTCACGCTGGACGTCCCTCAACCCGATGCGTCAGGGATGCTCAGGCCAGCTCGGTTCAGTGTAGTCAGCAGTGACCAAGCACCTTCCACAGACAGACCCAAACCGGCACCTTACTGGGCTCTAACAACAGTGACCGAAGACCCCCGAGAAGCGACCACCCAATAGCACTGTCACAGCTATTGTCCTGCAGGCTGACACCGAGAACCTGGAGCCCCGAACTAGCTAAGCCCTTCCCCTCGGGGTAGCACTTCCCTGGGGCAGAGCAGAACCTGGGTCCAAAGCCAAGTTTTCTGACCTCCCATGAGCTCCCTCCCCTACACGGGCTGCCAGTGTGGATGCGGAGAGCGGACCACGGAAGGGTGACGCCTGCACAGGCTGAAGATGTGCTTAGTTGCTTCAGAGTCATGTGTGCGTGTCTCCCCAGCTCACTCTCCATCCAGGCTGTAGCTCTTTAAGTGGCTAACAAAAGTTGGTAGGTCCACACCATCCCGATCACGCGTGTATGCACTCAAGCACACAGCACAATGCACGTTGACCATCACACCCTCACACAAGCACGCATGCACATGTATACACACACAGGCACACCCACACACATGCATACCAGCACACATGCACATCTACACGCACACACACCTATACACATAGCTTCACACAAAAATGATGCATATTTATACATGTACACCTACACACACCCCACCCAGACATGCATGTTCATACATAGACACATACCTATGCACATATATGCCCAGACACATACACCCAACACATATGCACATTTACATGTGCATGCCTACACACACCCTATATAGCCACAGGTGCATTTTGTGTGTGCACACATATGTACATAAACATGTTTATGGTGTGTGTCTACACCTGTGCTCATATGTGCATACAGGTATGTGTGTCCATATATGCATTTGTGTGTATGTGTGTACGCATATGCTCGTGTGAGTGCGAACATATGTTCCCGTGTGTGTGTGCCCATGTCGATGCACATGCACGGAGATCACAGTTGTATATGAATACACACAGAGTCTTATCCCTGCTAAGCTCTGTGCACATGAACTTGACCTTCACCTGTCCCCTGCACTGGAAGCTGCCAGCCCCACTGGAAACGCGCAAAGAAACACAGAAATGCGCCCAGTCATGCGAGGAGCATCCACAGCGTGGCCTGGATGCCTCTTTCTCTGGAACTTCAGCCCAGCCACTGCCCAAACCTGCCTCACCCCGTGGCAGCCTCACGAAGAGGCTCAAACCGGGTGACTCCCAGCAATAGGAACTTGTCCTCCCACGTCTACAGGCAGGATGTCCACGGGGGCCAGAGCCCAGCACTGCCCAGTGGCTCTCAGGAAAGCCTCCCTCCTCTGCTCATCCTTGGTCTGTAGCAGCAAGGGCCTGCCCCACCCCTGCCTCTACCTCCCCATGGCACCATTCCTTCGTGCAGGCTCATTTCATCACCACCTGCTCCCAGAGAACATCCCACAGGCGGGATCAGGACCCCCCACAGCAGGACGACCCAGGGTCCCCTCGCAGCACCTGCAAAGACCCCATTCCAGGTAGGATCGGCTGCTCAGACCCCAGGCTTCGGGCTCTGCACAGCTCTCAGGGAGATCCATGTCAACATGTGTGTTACCTGTGACCACCTCCTATGATCACACCAGATCCCCTCCCCCTCTGACTAAAGGCATCTCCCGGCCAAGCATGACAAAGACTATAGGACACGTGGCTTCCTAGGAAAGGACCCCAGAGAGCCAGGACCCCAGCCCAGCCCCTTCCCCTCCTCCAGGCTGCCAACCCTCCCAAGGTTGGTCTCGGGAAAGACATGAATGTCTGTCTTCCCAGCAGGAGGCCTTGACCGAGCCCTCACCAAGCCTGACGGCTACAGCTTTCCTTCTCCTTTTTAAAAATTGTATTGATAACATAGATACCACATCATGTACACCCCGAGGTGCTCCCACCACCCAGGGATGGTCATCTTGGTCTCCTGAGCTCATCCCTCCCCTGACGTCCCCTCCCGCCCCCGCCACCCCTTTGCTGTAGCTTTAGTTCTGGCATCGGTTTCTTAGTTGTTTTATTTTGTAATTGTCTTTATTCATTCTTCAGATTTCTTACACCAGCAAAGGATTATTGGGATGTCTCCCCCTCCCCCTGACACCCCTCAGCTCCCACAGACTGCTCTCCTTGTTGTTTGTCGATCCACGTCAAGTCCGTTGGTCTCTTCCTTTTCTGCAGCAGTGTCCTTTTGCCGGATGAGGGACATGGAAAACCCTCCCGGTAGGTTTGCAGTCTTCACTTTGCATTGGGTAGCCAGTCCGTGTTCGTTTGAGGTCATTCAATGTCCTCTGGTCACTGGCTGTCTTCTCCCATCCATCCTTGGCGCCATTCTGCTGCCTCTTCGCCTTATAGCTCTGCCTTCCCGCTCACCCCCAGCCATTGTCAGTGAAGAAGTTACTCGTGGACAGGCATCTGCCGATGGCCTTTGCTGGTCATTTTCTCTCCCTTCGTTTGCTGCTTGGCTGTGAAGCCGATGCCCCAGCTCTGTGCCTTCCTCTCCATGGACCGGGGAGGGGAGCCTTGTTCTCTTAGATGACGCACCAGAACTGGAATGTTGGCCCATTCACTCCTGGTGAGGCTGTAGGTGTGGTTCTGTGATAGGTCGCGGTCATTTCTCTGTCCACCATGCAATGGCTTTCTCGATCCTTCTTCTTTTGCATCCTGCTCAGATGTATGGGCAGGATCTTTACCTGGTCCCTCACCCATTCTATGTCAGTGTTTGATACTTTGTTCCTTTTATTCCTCCTGAGGACTGAGAGGAGTGAGTGTAGACAAAAGGGGTGTGCTGCCCACCCTCTCCCCTGCCCTGCTAGCACCCTACTAGGGTCCAAGCATGCGAGGTGCTTGCTCACTGGCCAACTTCCCTAGCTGCCCCCACCTCCAAAGACAGAGGGCAGCTGGCATGCATGGGGTGGGGTGGCTGGCAGCCAATTCAGGCCGGCCATGCAGAGTCAGGCCCGCGCACTCCTCCGAGTTTGCTAGTTTTAACTTTTCTTGTCTTTTTGTCTGTTTCCCCTCTACCCCACATAGAAGTGAAAGCATCCTCTGAAAGAAGGAAACATCCTGCCGTCTGGTAGGGGAAGAACAATCTTCTGTTTCCTTGCACGCACAGCCTCCTGGTCCTCACGATGATGCCTCATATGCCTAACCGATGGACTGCACTCGCCTCATCTAAATGTTGCTGTTTTCCCCTGTCTGAGCTTATGCTAGTTAACGTTCTCATCTAGAAACTCCACATCCTGTTGTAACTGTTGAAAAAAAATCATCTGCTTCATCCCCTCCCTGGTTGCTTAAAGGCTCTCGCGGGGATGAGGTGGTATGAAATCTCCATGCGTGCACAGCTCACGCGCCATTAATATTCAAAAGTAAGTCAGAGCATCAAGTCCCTCAAAACCGACACGGCCCAGGCCGAGGCCTGTCTTTCCAAAATAAATGACTTGTGCCACGTAATGGCGCCATGAAACATTCACGTTGCAGCCCATTCGCACCCCCAGTTTTAAATACAGACACGCACGTCGGTTGCGCCTTCTCTGGCCGTATCTGAAAGTGAGCAGGTGCACTGCATCAATCGGCAAGCGTCGGCAGCGAGAAATAATCCCCCCCGTCAAAGCCAACTGCAGAAATCCATAAATACAAAGCAGAGCTACGGAAAGGCACAGCTAGCCACAAAAGTTGGGACATGTGCATTGAAAGACTTAGCTTTATCCCCGGCTCGGAGGTTTAAGGGATCTGTCTTCCTAAGCAAATATGTACGAACTTGACTTTCACCAAACTTGTCTGCAATTGCACCCAAATGTCTGTCGTCTTTAGCCAGAGCTCCACTTGCAGAGCAGAAAATTGCTTGCAGAGCCAGGGAAGCATCTCGTTGCGTCAGCATCCGTGGTGTGTCCGCCGATGCAGGGGAGACAACCGACGCTCTGATGCTCCCGCTGCCTGCTTGGAAGACCCGTCCCCCCCAGGCCTTGGACCCTGCAGACCTGGGGAGCATGGACCATGGGTGCGAGACCTCTAACGACCGGGACCTCCACTGGCGGATCGTCCCTGAGCTGATGGCTTCTGCACCGGGACTGGGAGGGAAAGTGAGAATAGCTTGCCCAAGATTTGGGGGCGCCCGAGCTCCAGCAAGCTGCTCCCAGGTCATCTTCCTCTTGGAGGTTGCCCACCCACCCTCCACCCCTCCAGCCGTACCTGCCTCCCACTCAGCAGCTGCACCTCCAGCCTCCCACTTGCAGGCGGCCCTCAGGCAGGCCCTCTGATGCCATGAGATCATAGGCAGGGGTGGGCACGAGTCTTCACAAGCTGCTGTCTTTGGGGGCCACTATCCCATAGCCCCAGCTCCCTGACCCCCCCCAGCCCCCTCCAGTCCCGTCTCCTGCAGCAGATTGCTGTCTCCTGACAGCGGTGGTGGCCGGCACTGGACTCTGCAGATGGCTGTTCTTTTCTGCCTCGTCTGTGTCTGTTTTCTGGCTTCCTTTGACTTTGCTCTTCCCCGTGTGTTTCCCGGCCATCCCCTCCTGGTCCTGCCTTTTGTGTCCGTGGAACCCCAGTCAGGCTGGAACACACACGGGTGTCCAGGGGACATCTGAGCCTTGAAGCTGGGCCAGGATCAGGCTCACGGGGTTCAAGGTTGGGAAGCTCAGGAGGGTTCAGGCTGGGGGAGGAGCAGGCGGAGGGGAGGCCAGGAGCTGGCCCAGTGCCCCAGTGCTCCCCATGTCCCCATCCCTCTACCCCTCACCCTGCTGCCCTGCTAACGCCAGTCGCAAGGCCTTTCTGGGAGCTCTTCCTATACTCCCTCATGCTCAGGCCGCACCACCAGCCCTTCTGCCCCAGCCCAACCCAGACCTGCTCACACCCTGCTCTGCAGCCCAGCCTGGTCCGAGTGCAGCGTCTGAGAGCGCATCTCTGAAGCAAGCCCAGCTCGGAGCTGAGCTGCCCACACCCCTCCCCATACTTCCAGCGCCTCTGCTCCTGGTACCCGAGGATGCCCGCCTGCCCCAGACATGTTCTTGAGCTGACCAGCTGCCTCCCCTCCTCCTTCCTAGCCCTGAGCTCCTGCTGCAGGGCCACACTGCTCCCGTGTGATGCCCCCTGGGCTCTCTTCTCAGTGAAGCACCATGAGGGTGGCACAGGGGGCCTCCTCTGCCCAGGAGTGCTTAGACCTCATCAGCGCACACACGCCACACATACACATCACAGACACACAGCACATGTGTACACACCCCACGTAGACACCACGCACAACCCTCGTGTGTATGTATGTGCGACCGCGCGTGCATATACAACACATGCCTGCTGGCACCGCACATGTGTGTGCTCACACCACACAGCGTGCACACCCTTGTAGGTGCACACGTGACCTTGAGTGCACAACGCAACGTGCACAGTTGCACTGCATGTGTGTGCACTCACACCACATACACCATGCATACACCCCCACTGTGCACATGCATGTGATCCTGTGTGCACATACTTCATGTGCACACTCACACAGCATATGAGTGTGCAATTGCACCACATGTGCACCATGCACGCCCACCCTGTCATCAGTCTGTCTGTCTGTCTGTGTCTCCATTAGACTGTGAGTGCCTCAGGGCTGGGGAACGACCTTGTTGGCTTTTCCCTTGTCCGCACCCGGCCCCAAAATATCAAAACAGAAGCTCAGAACATTGCTTGAACCATGAACAAGAATATGAAACAGGTCCCAGGGATGCTTTCTTTAAGTTCGTAAAAAACCCTCTTCTTTTAACACACTCACAGGTGCTCTTGGTGGAGAGGAGCCGATCACTTGAAGCAGGGGGCCCTTCCGGCCCTCCCCTGGTACCCTAAGCCCCCAGGGGCCTGGCAGCCCCAGCCAGGCCAGACACGACCCAGGTCACAGGCGAGGAAGATAGCACACCTCTGACACCTCTGCAGGCACCTGGGAGTGAAGAGGAGGCAGGGTCCTTCCTGCCACTGCCCTCGGCAGGTGATATTTCATCTATAAACATCCTACAATACGATGTGATAATAAACACACCGCAGAGGAAGCAAGTCACCCCTCCCCATCGCCGTCTTGCCAAGCTGCTCTCAAAGCAAGAAACAAATGGACCCTCGTTAGCCCAGCCATGTCTTCAAAGCCAAGTGAATATTTTTTAAATGCGAGATGATGCTACTGGATGGAGGATATTAGCATTTTTCTGAAAATAGCCAACAGCAGCTGCTTAATAGTCTGCAGGTACATTTAAAAAAAGAAGAAAGAAAGAAAGAAAATACTTAATAAAAACCAGAAGGAGCAGCGAGAACGACGTGTTTCACTCACTGCCCTAAAAAAGAGCCCTATTTTAAGTCCCGCGTGAGGATGGAGC